>CABHPH010140244.1:9002-46891 GCA_902168325.1 Peromyscus nudipes
AAGGGAGGTAGGAAGGAAGGAAGGAAGGAAGGAAGGAAGGAAGGAAGGAAGAAAGAAAGGAAGAAGAAAAGAAGGAAATCAATGGTAGGGCCTGGAAGAACCTTGGCTCCCAAAACATTGTCTCAGTTTTGCAGTGCACTGAGGAATGTGATAGAGTCAGTTTGGCTCAATCTTCTGGCTGAACTCCTAGGTAGGATTTGCTGTCTGATGAGTCTATCTATTCAAGATATACGTCGTGCTGAACCCTTGGGATAGCCTTGGGTTTGAAGTATTTTCTTTTTCCTGCTGCTGATGTCTCTGAAGTCTATTGGCATTACATCATAGTCCAAACAAGTGGCGGAGACTGTTGTGTCGGGATGGAGTGACCTGATTGGTCTAAATTTCTGCAGGAGAGACTTGCGAGTAGATGAGCCCAAACAGGACCGTGTAGGATTGAAATCTTTTCTGGATGGGCCACACCCTGAACGCACCTTAAATCTCCTACTTCTTTGAAAGTTTAATTTATTGCTTAACAACTCCAGGAACAGAGTTAATTTGATTTTTGTATGATTTAATTATCATAAAAGAAGAGTTACTATGTAACTTATTAAAATATGTGCAAAGTATAAATATATAAATATATAAAATATGCAGAATTAATGTCATGTAAGAGCATAAAATTACCCAGCTGAATTAACACCTTAAAAAAAAAAGTTCCTAATGGTAATTAAGTACTCAGTCTTATAATTTAACATTTAGGCCTAGAGCAAATAAAGCATATGAAGGGATCTGATTACTGCACTACACAATTCACCTTTTACTTAACAAGCAAAGATTCCTAAGAGATTCTTTTAAATGTATTTTAATTTTTTAAGATTTATTTTATATGTATGAGTGTTTGTGTGCTTGTATGTATGTGTACCATGTGCACACCTAGTGCTCACAGAGACCGGAAGAGGGCATCAGATCTACCTGGAACTGAGTTATAGACCACAATGATGGTGCTAGAAACCAAACCCTGGTCCTCTGCTGCAGCAAAAAGCTCTTACTTAACCACTAAGCTGTCTCTCCAGAACTCCCCTCCGACCCCTGCCTTTTGAACTAGGTCTTGCTACATACACAAGCCTTGAATTCCTGGCAGTTCCTCTGCCTCAGTCTCCACAGGATTGATATTACAGGTACCAGCCACTACTCCTGATTTCCTCTGGAATTTTAAAAGTTAATGATTATTATTTAACAAAAACTTTTTATAAAATGTTGCTTTCAAGGTTGTGTAGTTTTAAAAATGTGAAACACAATAAAGAGTTTGAGTGAAACATTCCATAAGCCCTGTGGCTACCAAAACTAAGAGATAAAGAGGAATTAAAGCAATTGTAGGACTCCATACATAAAAGATGCTTTTAAGTATGATTTATTACTATGAGCATATAAATATAATTCGTCATGTTGAGACATATACAACCTGCAATAGGTTGTTCCTTGTTCGAAGGGCGGAGACTGTTGCTTTCCTAGTACCACCCAGTGAGTGATCATGGTTTGAGTGAATCAGTTAATAAACAGGAGAGGAAACCATTCAGAAATAACTTCTGTGCCTTCCCTGTTTCTCTCCCGATGAGTGCCTGCCCAGATCATTCAGGCTTTAAGTGAACAATAAGGAAAAAGGAAGTGGTCCAGATGGCAGCCTCTCTGTGGTCAGATGTCTCTGAAATGAACAGAGTATTTGCAGATGTTTCAGAAAGTGGAGGGGCCGGGCTGTACCTAGCCCATAGGAAACGACTTCCACACCTTGAGGCTACCACACTAAAGGTGTCATCACTCATCTGGACAGGATTCTGCTGGAAACTTGAAAAGCATTCAAGGCTGGAATGCTGCATGAATCCAGACTTGCCTCAGGAATGCCGCCAGGGCTCAGATCTGAGTATCGAAATTAATGCGATTTGTAAAAATGGCCATCAGGATGGTTGCTTATCTGGAAATCAGATCCTTTAATCACTGTAGACAGAACTAATGAAAGTAGAAGAAACCGTCATTGATTTTGAGAGTCTCCTCCTAAATTAGTTGGCCTTTGGCTTTTGGAGAGCAAAGTTCAGATGCCAGTTCCTGTTTAACAGGAAAACAAGTCTGACACTAAGTAGAGAGTCTTTTAGATTCCAGACTGAAGCAGCGGGACACAATGGACTTCTGAGTCTTGAAGAAACCTTCATTTGAGGGTCGCTGAAGTCATCCCCCAATGAAATAGTTCTCATTGTGCCTTTGGAACTTACTTGGAATTTTTTTTGTACTGTCTTTTTTTACTTACATGGTTTTAGCAATATGTGTGTCTTCAGCCTATTCGTTTCTTTCATCCAATGTAAGTCTTTGTATTTTCTAATGAAAACCTTCTGCAGTCTACTTTTATGCCTGCTGTCTTCTGCTGGCTGGCTGTGGGATGGTAGGTGCTATGATTATAGGGACCAACTCTTTGATGTGATGATGCCATACAAAGGCACCTTCAAAAGTGCAACTGATGAGCTTTGGGTCCCACCCATATGACAGTCTGAGACTGTTTTCTCTGCCCTGGTGTAGTAAGAACTGGGGAGAGGCTTTGCTTGTAGGTGAGACAGAGCTTGTTTTCCCAAACAATGAGAATGCATGGCAACACTAAACTTGTTCCCTAAAATTTCAAAGTAAAAGACCTTAGTGTAGCATTGCTGTGGACACGTAGTCCACAGAGATGGGCAAAGGAAAGGAAAAAACACTGTCACTGTTAACAAAACTAACCAGCATATGTGGAGAAAGAGAAAAATTAATTAGCACTAACATTATTGGAGAATTATACACGTGTTGCTGTTCTAAGTGAACTGACCTTTTTGAATATTGGAATTCGATACGTAGCACTAACTGTTAGTGTGGCTGCAAATGTTTTTGTCTGATTTTAGAACCCAAACTCTCAAGAGATGTCCTGGATTGTGGGCTAGATGACTGGAGCATGTAAGCAACTTAAGTGTCACTGAGATCTTAGGATTAGATCATTGCCTGCGATAGAATAGCAAATTATTAGTGCAATTCTATTGCAGGTAATATGCAGGGCACTAATCTTGGTCCCTGCACTAATTCAGCAGTGAACAAGACAGATGTGTTCCCTTGCCTCAGTCACACAATCAACGGAGATGCTGGAACTAGAAAGGAGCCTGCAGCATTCTAATTAAAACAGTTTCCATCAATCAAATGCTAACGCTGGATCAGGCTTAAGGGTTTCACCTGTTTTAAGTCGTACGGCCTTCCCTAAGTTATAGTAGGTTAGACATGCCGCTCCTGAGGTCTCCTGCCTCATTTTCTCTGCCCAAAGGAAAAGTGACTTCTGTTTGGAAAGATGACATTTCCTATGTAATTCAGGCCCCTCCCTTCTTTCTTGTTTTGTTTTGGGGAGCACAGTGTGGGACGGACCTGGGCTATCAGCAGAGGACACTTGCTCAGCTCTGCACTTCCAGGCCCTGTGGAGCATAGGACCTGAAGGAGGCCTCTTCAGGTATTGTGGTTGGTAGCTGATTTTCGCATGGATATCAGCTTTCTCATTAATCAGTCAGGGACCGCATGTATTCCTGTAAGAGAGAAACATTTCATAAACCTAAAAGAAACGATTGTATACGATCAAAGTTGAACCATCTAAAGCCAGTCAAGTTCTATCCAGTTGGCATGACTGAGCCTCACATTCACACCCCACCTGTCACGTTACCTAGGAAACAGCATCTTAGGGTAACATTGACATGACCTTCACAGATTTAGCTCAATTCCTACAATTTGTAAAACTGTGACATCCAGTCGTTGGGCTTTTTTTTTGGCACGGAGGTGGAGGGGAGGGAGGCAAGTGGCGAATGAAAAGCACGTGGAATTTATGGGATTGGAAAACCTAGATTTGAGTCCATTCTGAGTAAGGCTTTCAAATTTTGAACCTCTGGTTTGTTTTTCTTAACACTGTACAGTGCTTAACTAAGCTCACAAGGCTGTTGAAAGCCCCGTATCCAGCTACATGGGCCAGTGAGATGCCCGGTGGGTAACGGTACCTGCGGCCATGTCTGATGACCTGAACTTGATTCCTTGGACCGACACGGTAGAGGGAGGAAGTTGTGCCTACAAGTTGTCCTCTGACCTCCTCCACACATGTACTCATGCTCAAACACACACACACACACACACACACCCCACACTAAACATAATAAACAACTTTGTTTTTTGATGGGTTTAATTGGTTTTGTATATGTATGGGTGTTTTGTCTGTATGTCTATCTGTCTGCACACCACATGTGTGCCTGGTGCCCTTGAGGTCAAAAGAGAGTACCAAGTACTGTGGGTTATAGATGGTTGTGAGCTGCCTAGTGGGTACTGGCAATCAAACCCAGGTCCTCTGTGAGAGCAGTGTGGTGGTTTGAATGAGAATACCCCCGCCATGGGCTCATATATTTGAAGGCTTGGTTCCCAGTTTGTGAAACAGTTGGAAAGAATTAGGAGGTGTGGCCTTGTTGAAAAAGTTGTGTGTCACAGAGAGTGAGCTTTGAGTGAGCTTTGAGGTTTCCAGTTAATTCTAACTCTTCCTTGAACTTGAAAATAAGATAGAAGCTTTCAGCTACTAGTCCATGCCTGCCTGCCTGCTGCCATGCTCTCTACCATGATGGTCATGGACTCACCATCTGGAACTGTAACCTCAATTCAAGTCTTTCCTTTCAAGTTGCCTTGGATATTGTGTCTCTTCGGGATAGTAGAAAGGTAACTAAGACAAGTGGCAATCACTCTTAACTGCTGAGCCATCTCACCTGTCCTATTGGTTTAAAGGGAAATCCTCCAATAATAGTTCTCAGTGTTACTGTAACTCTTAAGCTTGACTGTTGCTGGAGAGCTTCTCTCCAGCTCCCAAGTCCTGCCAGTCTCCAGCTCCCAAGTCCCGCCAGTCCCTGGTTCCCTGACCGAACCCATTCATAAAATGAACACAGACGCTTACATTATTTAAACTGCTTGGCCATTAGCTCAGGCCTATCATTGTCTAGCTCTTACTCTTATATTTAGTCCATTTCTATTAATCTCTACTTTGCCACGTGGCTTGTGGCTTACCGGTACTTTACATCTTTCTTCTCCTCTCAGCAGCTCCAGCCAGTCTCCCCTTTCACCTTCCTGTTTCCTCTCTTCTCTTCTCTCTTAGTCCCGCCTATACTTCCTGTCTGGCTACCGGCCAATCAGTGCTTTATTGATACAGAGTGATATCCACAGCACTTGACTTCATACATGGATAGCTGAAGAGTTAGTAGCTAGATGGTTCCTGTTTCAAGGCCGAGAATCACCCTGCCCACTAAGCTCTTGTTCTGCCAACTAACATTATTTCTTGTAATTACATTTATTTAATGCAGATGTGTGGCTTCGGGTGCATGTGACACAGAGTTTGTGTGGAGGTACGACTTACAGAAGTAAGGTCTCCCCTTCCACTATGGGAAACCAGGGGACTGAGCACAGGTTTTCAGGCTTGATAGTAAACGCCTTTACCTGCTAGGCCATCTTGCCAGCCCCCAACATTACTTATGTTTTAAAGACCTCTTTTCCATTACTGTTTCCATTCCTGTTGGAAACCATTTTCGTTAAGCAATCCCTCTCCCAATAACTTCCTTTCACTTTCAACCAGGTTTTTAATAGGTTTTCCTAGTAGGAAGAAGCATTAAGATACTCAATAACCAGATTCGTGAAAGGATAAGGAAACTCTAAAGGTAGGTAATGGGTACAGAAAAGTCTAAGCTGTGAGCTTCAACCAAAGTGTCAATAAGTAAACTGAGGGAGTCGATGATGAAGAGCAGCTTGTTCAACTGGCATCTCTTCTATGTTTATTTTCAGGCTTTCACTCTCTGGTGCACTCACCACAACTCAACCTGAGGATTAAAAGAAATGGATTCAATGCTGCTTCTGCAACCAGCTAGTTGTTATGTCCTTGGCAACTTAACTGTCTCTGTTTCTCATCTATAAAATGAAGTCTGGACAAATGTTCACTAAAATTATTTCTACAAGAAATATTCTAGAACTCTAGCAAAGATCCTATGGTCTTTTCCTTCCACAATGTAAGTCTTATCTTCTCCCAGACAACAAACTATTGAAAGACGTCCATAGTAAATGTACTAGAACTGGCGATAGTAGTAACAACAGTAGTGGATGTGCGTGTGCGTGTGTGTGTGTGTGTGTGTGTGTGTGTGTGTGTGCGTGTGTGTGTGTGTGTGTGTGTGTGTGTGTGTGTGTGTGTATGCACAGCAGCAGTAAAAGATCACAAACCAGAGAGAAGCTTTTCCTTAAAATGAATAGCAAGAAGAAACTGCACACTGTCACATTTGAACACTTCTACTCATTTGCAAAGGAATCGCTCCTCCCAAAAGTTGTATCACTTGCAGTTGTATTGTGATTCATTCAGTTCAGACAAAGAAATTCTTGAGCCAGGTGGGTGTGGTAGTGCCCACTTTTAGTCTTGGTTCTTGGGAGGTGGAGGTTGAATGATCATGAACTTAAGGTTTTCCTCAGATACTTGGTGAGCTTGAGCACAGCCCGGGCTATAAATGAAAAATAGAGCTGAAGCTGAAATCTTCAAGATCTCATACCAGCATTTAAAGGAGACCATAAGCATGAAGACACAGGGTTTTGACCACTGTTTTATGTTGTGGAATATTCCTTCATACTGTGTGAAATAATTCACAGTGATTGGTTTAATAAAAAGCTGGACAGCCAATAGCTAGACAGAGTTTTCAGGGCAGAGAGAATGCTGGGAAAAAGAAGGGTGGAGTCTCGAGGAGATGCCAGGGACAAGGGCAAGCAGCATAGGCTTTGTAAAGTAAAGGTAACCAAGCCACATAAAAGAACATAGATTAAAAGATATGGGTTAATTTAAGTTATAAAAACTAGTTAGAAACAAGCCTAAGCTATTGGCCAAGTTTTTGTAATAAATAAGAAGTCTCCATGTGATTATTTGGGAGGGGACAGGCTGGACAGAGAAGTTTTAGTAAGGAAACAGATAAATAAAATGTGTTCAATTGTTAAATCTTAAAGGTTCATTTTTGTTATTTTTAATTATGTGTATGTGTGCATGAAGGCATAGGCACATAAGAGCAAGTGCCCTCTGAGGCCAGGGGTTTTAGATATGCTGGACCTGGAGATACAGGCAATTGTGAGCTGGGATCCCAACTTGGGTCCTCTGCAAGAGGCTCTTAACTGACAAACCATCTCTCCAGCCCTATTCAGTCTTAAAACATTTTTCTCCTAAGTGTGTAGGATTGTTTCTCCATGTTTCCCTACATGATGATGATTCTGTGCATTGTGTAAGGTTTAAAGAAAAGGAGTAGTAGAGGTCAACCATATGACCTGAGATATTAAGAACAAAATGGTTTGAAGAGAGAGATCCATGATTCACCATTAATCATAAGAATCTATTGAAAACGAACCATACCTACATACTTTGTGTAGCTATCAGATGACACTTAGATCTATAAAATAAAATTCCTAAAAACTACAAATAGTAGTATTATCATTTTCTCTTGCTTGTATAAGTGACCCAACCCCATTGCTCTTTTCTACTAAAAATGACTATTGCTATGTGGTGGTTTGACTAGAAATGGCCCCCATAGGCTCATATATTTGAATGCTTGGTCATTAGGGAGTGGTGCTGCTTGAGAGGGATTAGGCCTTGTTGGCCTAGGTGTAGCCTTGTTGGAGGAAGTGTGTCAGTGTGAGTGGCAGTTTCAAATGCTCAAGTCAGGCCCAGTATCTTTCTCTTCCTGTTGCCTGAGGATCCGGATAAAGAAGTCTCAGTTCCTTCAGCACCATATCTGCCTACATGCCGCCATGCTTCCTGCCATGCTGACCATGGACTTGACCTCTGAAACATAAGCCAGCCCCAGTTAAATGCTTTCCTTTATAAGAGCTGCTGGGTCCATGGTGTCTCTTCACAGCAATAGAACACTGACTAAGACATGCCTTCAGAACAGAACACTGCAACCAGGACCACAAGACTAAAGATGGAAAGCCAAGAGAAAACCGAGGGGTTTTGGGATAGATGATTCACAAGTGTCTTAGTCTGATAAAACATCGTGACTAAGAGCAATTTGGGGAAAGGTTCTATTTGGCTCGTGCTTCCACATCCACATTCCATCACTGAAAGAAGTCAGGACAGGAACTCCAAAAGGCTGGGAATCTGGAGACAGGAGCTGATTTAGAAGTCACAGAGGAGTACTGCTTACTGGCTTGCTCCTCATGTCTTGCTCGGCTTGCTTTTGTATAGAGCCGGGGACCATACACCCAGGGGTGGCACTACCCACAATGGACTGGGCCCTCCCACGTCAATCACTAAGAAAGTGCTCTATAGGTTTGTCTATAGCCCAATCTTATGGAGGCATTTTCTCAATTGGGGTTCCCTCCTCTCTGATGACTAGCCTGTGCCAAGTTGGCATAAAATTAGCTATCACAACAGCTCTGTATGACTATAGCCTTGCAAAGGAGCTGAGGCTCAACTCCTGGTTCCACTAACTCTATTCACTTGACCCCCTCTGGCTTTTATTTTTGTGAAATAAAGCTGTGAAAAATGAGGATGATCCCTACTTTTCAGCTGTGAGAAATCATACATACATAAGTATCTAACAATGTACAAAGCACATGCCATGTTTTTTTTTCATATTTAGTTTTGTTTTGTTTTTGTAAATAGTGTTCTGGTGAGACTAATATCTCTTCTTGCTTTTTTAAAAAAATCTAGATTACACTTATTTATTTGTGTGGGACAGGATATGCATTCACTGGCAGAGTACAGAGGTCAGAAGACAAGTTTCAAGAGTCAGTTCTCTCCTTCCAATATGTAGGTACCTGGAATTGAGCTCAAGTCATTAGGCTTGATGGCATCAAGCATGAGGACCAGAGTTTGTATCCTCAGATCCCACATAAAAGTGAGCAGGCATTGCAGCCAACTGTAATAATGCCAGCATTGGGGAGGGAGAGACAGGGGATCCCTGGGGCAAGCTGGCTAACTACACTAGACAGGTTGAGTGAGCTCTGGGTTTAGCGACAGACCCTACCTCAAAAAACACAGTGGAGAGCAACTAAGGAAGACACAAACATCAACTTCATGCATGTGAACATACATATGTTTGTGTGTATCACCACATACACAAACACATGTAAAAATAAAAATATGCAACTGTGCTGAAATTTGGAAAGGTTATATATATATATATATATATATATATATATATATTGGTTTTTTGAGACAGGGTTTCTCTGTGTAGCTTTGTGCCTCTCCTGGAACTCGTTTTGGAGACCAGGCTGGCCTCGAACTCACAGAGATCCGCCTGGCTCTGCCTCCCGAGTGCTGGGATTAAAGGCGTGCGCCACCACCGCCCGGCGAAAGGTTATATTCTTACAGGCTTCCATTCTTTGGTGTGTGTCTTGGAATATTTGTTTAACTATGCAAAGATGTGTTGCATTTGTTAATGTTGTAGAATATTTGTTTAGCTATGTAAAGATGTGTTGCTGTATTACCTTGCCTACCTAAGACACCTGATTGGTCCAATAAAAAGCTGAACAGCCAATAGTGAGGGAGGAGGTATAGGCAGGACTTCCAGGCAGGGAGAGTAAGTAGGAGGAGGAATTTAGGCTCGGGAAAGAAAGAAAAAGAGAAGCCAGGGAGATGCCAGGGGCCAGCCAGGCAGACACAGAGGAAGGAGGAAAGTAGGACATAGAGAATGAAAGAAAGGCAAAAAGTCCTGAGGCAAAGTGTAGATTAATAGAAACAGGTTAAATTAAGTTAAAAGAGCTAATGAGACAAGCCTAAGCTAATGCTGAGCATTCATAATTAATAGTAAGTCTCCTTGTCTTTATTTGAGAGCTGGTTGGTGGCCCAAAGAAAAATCCAGCTACAAGAGTGTGTGTGTGTGTGCGTGTGTGTCTGTCTGTCTGTCTGTCTGTCTGTCTGTGTGTCTGTGTGTCTGTGTCTGGGTGTGTTATAAACATGTGCTCATGAGGCCGGAAGACGTCATCTAGTTTCCTGCTCCATTAGTCTCAGCCTCACTCCTTCACAGGGTCTTCCATTGAACTTGGAGCTAGGCTGGTGTCAATCAAGCCCCAGCAATCCTCTTCCTTCCTCTCCCCCCCCAGCAATGGAGTTATAGGTATATACAAGGCTATGGCAGGCTTTTATTTTTTTACATGGGAATGGTTAGGGTCCAAAATTAGGTCTTCCTGCTTGTGCAATAAATGCTCTCACCCACTAAGCCGTCTTTCCAGTCCCCCCGGACTACATTTTAAGACCACTTTGGAAAAATAATAATGGCCCTTGTGGTGATTTGAATAGGAATGACCCCCATAGACTCATGTATTTGAATGCTTGGCCCATAGGGAATGGCACTATTGGGAGGTATGGCCTTCTTGGAGTAGGTGTAGCCTTGTTGGAGGAAGTGTATCACTGTGGAGGTGGGCTTTGAGGTCTCAGAAGCTCAAGTCAGTTCTCCCCCTGCTGCCTGTGGATCAAGATATAGAACTCTCAGCTCCTTCTCCAGCACCATGTCTGCCTGCATGCCACCATGCTTCCCACCATGATAATAACAGATTAAACCTCTAAACTGTAAGTCAGCCACAATTATTTTCCTTTATAAGAGTTGCTGAGGTCATTGTGTCTCTCCATAGCAATAGAGACCCTAACTAAGAGGGTCTTCATAATGGAATCTTTCTTTTAAGGTTAAAATAATAACAAAAAAGAGACTGGGATACAGCTCATCTGCAGACCCCTTACCGCTATGCCTGAAGCTCTTGTTAGATCCCCAGCACTGTAAAAGAGGAGAAGGGGGATTATAAAAAGCTTTTAGGAGTTAAAAGAAATAAATCAAACAGAGAAACAAAAACAACAGAGGAAACTCGGGTCTTTGAACTGCCACTTAGCTATATTAAAGGGCTACTAAAAGATTCTTCTGAATCATTTTCATGAAAATTCTAATTAACCCCAAGACTTCCTTTGCACAACTCACCCAATTGTAACAACTTTTTAAATTGTAATTTTCTATTTTAGGCTTTTTCCAGGCTACCAAATTTCTTCTCATTTTTCAAGGCTCCACTTAAATGCCCCTGTTGAGGCAACACATGTAAAACACTCACTGTGTGCCCAGAACCTTACTAAGTACACTGCTTGACTTACTTTATTTTCAGCGATTATCAACCCTAGAAAATAGATACTTCCAACTCCTTTGTACAAATACACAATGAAGAATCGTGTCACTTAACCAGAAAAAGAGTCCAGCCAGGAATGGAACCCAGGACTCAGGATCCAAAGTCACTTTTGTTCCTTCCTGTCACACAGGGTGCGCACATACCACTGACATCCTTTGTCTTTGAGCACTTGCCTCCACGAGAGTGTGTGTGTGTGTGTGTGTGTGGTGTGGTGTGTTACTGAAGACAGAGTTCAGGGCCGAGCTTTTGCAAAGCAAGCACACACATTGTACGGTATACTCCCCTTACCCCCCCCTTAATTAAAGTGAGCAATGATTTAATTGGATTCTGAATGTATTCTTTGCATTTTGCTCTTCGACTGGCTGTGTTCCTTTTGCCAGCTGTTAGCTGAGCATTTTCTGTAGGTAAAGTATTGAGTGGCTTGAAGTGGAATGGCAATTTTGTTTGTTTGTTTCATTTTATTACTTTAAAGAAACTGTGGTAGAGCTAAGATGGAGGTCAACAGTTGATCCTCAGCAAACAGCAGCAAAAGAAAGTTGTGACAAAAGACACATAAAACTAACCACCTTAACAGTGTACAGCTTGGCAGTGTTAAGTGTATCCACTTTGTTGTGCAACTGTAAATGATTTCATTAACATTTGGAATCCCCATAGTACCTAGCAGATGTTTGCTGACAGGTGGGAAGTTTACCATCTGTCTTAATCCATCAGATAACTATAACAAAACACCATAAACCGGGTTAGCTTATAAACAACAGATTTATTTCTCACAGTTCTGGAGGCTGGGAAGTCCGCTAAGTTTCCGGCAGATTCAGCATCTAACAGTGGCTGGCTGGCTTTCTGGCTTTTGGATAGGAAGTCTCCAGCTGATGCTTTTCTCCAGTGGGAGGACAGGACAGAGAGCACTGTCCTCCAGTACTGACACCTCACCCAAGGTCCCACCTCCCAACCCCTTCACCTTGGAAGCTGGGAATTTGGGGACACAATACTGTAACATCATGTAACATCCCCAAAGTGTCTTTAACCTGAGTTCGCCGTGCTAAAGGGATCTCAGTAGCCCTACCAGCAAAAGTAGTGATTTCTGAAGTAATTTACTCTAAATATGTCCTAAGAGCTGTCATGCGTCTCATAGCCTTAATTTGATTTATTTATTTTCAAAATAGATTCTAAATTCACACGGCTTAAAGTCTGCTAGTGTAAGAAGAGCAAATGTGAAAAACGGATTCATTTCCTGAAATGTTTTAGGCATGTATAAACAAAATCAGGTGGTTCCTGGGCCCCATCTTTCACACAAAGTATAAGATGCCATACACATTCTTTGAAGTCTTTTTTCACTGACTGTATCTTGAAGGTCACAGCATTCCCCACGTCCACTTTTTACATTCCATGGACATGCTGTACTACGTAATTGACTTACTCAGGTCCTTGTCAGTCAACATTTAGATTTTCTTCTCTCCTTTTGCTACTGTTTTTTTTTTTTTCCAATCTCCTGTGAATGAAACATTACTGCCATCAATGACATCTACGTGCATCGTTTTACAAGCGTGCAAGTATATGTGTTAAATACATTTCTGGACTCTGAACTACTTGGTGAGGGAGGGGTGTGTGTCTATAGTTTAGGTAGACATCGCTGGAGATTGGTAAATTGCGACTCTTCTCCCTTATTCTCTAGGGGTTGAGAATTAGATTGTAATGACCTATGGTGTTGACGGGAGGAGTGTGTTTCACACATGTAAAGAGCAGAGGCGGGGATAAATAGAATCCCTGACCCCACCGCCACCCCTTTTATTTCTCAAAAAGAGAGAACTTCTTGGCCAGGCCTGTCAGGTCATGTCCTGCCTCCTTAGGTCTCTCCAGTCACTCACCCAGGGTTATTATCATGTAAGTCTCATGCTCCACAGAGTACAAGCTGCTGGCCCAGGGTTAGCTTGATAAGCCTAGGGCTGCCTCTCCAGACCGACCAGGCTCCCTTTGAAAGGGGACAAGGACAGACAAATACTTAGATTTGCATATCTATAAAGGCAACGATCACCCCACTTTATTCTGGACTGTCCCTATTATGTGTGTGGCTTAATTATTACTAGTGCTGCCTCTCACACTCAAAAGGGTCTGGGATTATACGACAATTTGCTAACATTGCAGAGATGGGGCAATTCTGAAAGGAACCTTAGGCTTCTGTAAGCATGCCTGGGGAGAGAGAGACACCCTGGGATTTGGGCCTCACTGCCTGCCATTGTCTAAGGTGACAAAAGAGAGCTTAAATTTATCATAAATGAACTTCCTTCTACCTAGTAGGAGTTAGATAGCTCTGAAAACTTTTAAGTCAGATGTATTTGTCCCTTCTCTACTGATAAATATGCTGTAGGGCATTTCCTCCTCCCTCATAGGTCACTGAAGATTGCGCTAGCAGTCCCTTGACCTCAGCAGATATAATAACCACATTTGCTATCCATTTGGCAGTTTAGATGAGGCCATGGCTTTGAACAAGCCCCTCCCTGGCAGCACTGTTGCCCCATCTGTTGCGATTATGGAGTCTGGTCTAGGTGAGAGACAAGAACGGACAAGAACGATGTTTTGAGTTCAGTTCAAAGATGCTTTATTTTGACTTCCTTCCAAAGCC
Organism: Peromyscus nudipes; assembly: GCA_902168325.1. Classification (NCBI taxonomy): domain Eukaryota; kingdom Metazoa; phylum Chordata; class Mammalia; order Rodentia; family Cricetidae; genus Peromyscus; species Peromyscus nudipes. Next base: position 22,804 of record CABHPH010140244.1, read on the forward strand.
ACATGGAAGTAGGGCAAAAGATGGGCATGAATTAAGGCAGACGCAGCTGCCCGCTGTCCCCTTTGTTTTTCACAGAGTGACCATAATTTTGGCCATCTCGGCAGCCTGAAGTGTGAGGTGTCTTAGGAGGTCAGGGTTGCCCAGAAATGTGGGCTCATTCTTTCGTACTCTAGCCACATTAACAGCTAGAAACGACTCCTGAGACCATATAAGGTAAAATTTGACTCAGCCAGCAGCTTCATTCAGGCTAATATCCAGATTCTAGACCTTGAAATGCCTGCAGTGCCCAGCCTGCAGCAATCCTTCCTTATCTACACCTGGGCAGAGCATGTAGGAGGCTTCCTCTTATTTTGCAGGCAGGCCTGGCCTTGGTCTACCACAAACATACTTAGCCTTTAAGTTCACAAACAAACTCTTGGCGTCCTCCTGCATTAACACAGGCTAAAGGACATCTGTGTTGATTCTGATCGGCTCACTCCTCGGGCCAGGCTTTCCATTTTGCTAATCACTTTGTCTCATCTCTTGCTGATTACTCTTGATTGCAAAAGCCCAGCTCTTCAATTGCGGCCTGATTCTCTTTGTCCCTCAAAACCATTCCCTCTGTGAAACAATTCGTCCTGGATACACATGCAACTCTCATCATTTCCTCTTCATTTAAAATGTTTATTCTCGCCACTTTTGTTTCCATCACAGCCATATGCATCCCCTTACTAACTCTTACAACAGTTTTACAGCCTTCGTACTTTCTGGATGTGATGAGCTAAATGTCCATATGCCCCCCAAATCTATGCGCGGTCATAGTGAACATGACTAATGACTCAAATGGCCAGCAATGGCTGGAAATGCCATTCGTCTGTGCCAAGCAGGACAGATGAACTCTTCCTTAGAAACACAGGTCAGCTGATATCTGTGTGAGTACATTGGTTTAATGTTCTTTTAAAAGGCAGGGACTTCTTTCTTCCCTTTGTCAATTTCTAAGTGAAGGATGGGTTCGGGGCTTGAATGGCAAGAAGAGAAATGGGAATACCAGAACAGAACGGAAGCTGGCCTGCTATTTTCATGAATAAGAAATTAACGTAAGTGAGAGAATAACATCATAAACCACTAAAATGTGAGTAAAACCAGTGCAAGTAGTACAGCTCTAGAGGGGAAGGGATCCTGGTAGTCGGGAGTCAAGGAGTGCCACAAGGTCACACCACACAACAGACCTCACACCAGAGATTTCTTGTAAGAGACACAAGAGGGTGGCTGCCTCTGCTCAGGCAAGAAGCAGCAGGGAGCTGAGCAGGTGACAGGCATAGATAGGGTTTCTTGGGGCAGGGGTCTTCCAGGGTGGGGATTGGTGAGATTTCAAGTCCTGAACTTGGGGTGAGCCCAGGGATTGGCAGGACTACAAGTGCAGGAACTGATTTCGAGCTCAGGGATTGGTGAGTTTTGGTGGATTTTCAAACCTGGAAGTGAGCTCGGACCTTTTATTTTATAATCAGAGTTGCTTGTTATTGCAAATTAGTTTGACAGCCACCAATTCCAGAAAGGTGAGGGAAAATAATAATAGACATATTTCAGAGTGAGAGGGGTTTAAAGTAGATATTGACACAATGAGACAGAAGACACGTGTGCCAGGTCAATGTCGAGAACCACCACCACCAAGGGAAACAGTACAGGCTCTGAAAAGATCTATGAGCAGCAACCACAGTGGGATGTGCAAGGCAAGTCTTAGAAGCCCAAGGCTTCAAACGCTCCTCTGAGCTAAATAATCATCCATCCCAGGCTGTGAGCTGGACCCCACTGTCTTCTTAGTATATCTCCAAATGGAAGACATAGAAAGGGCTCAGTCTCTTCTACGGTGCTGGACTGAGCACATTGGGTAGCTCCTCCGGCCAGGCCAGCTCAGATCTAGCTCACTTTAAAGGAAGCCATAGACAATATGCCCTTCTCAGCTCTCTGGTCTTCCCCTTTCATGTCATTTCATATAAACTATAAGGGGTCCATGATGAAAACTACCCTGCAAGATAAATAGTATTTCTGTTTAAGCCCCAAGGAAACTGAGACCTGGAGAATCAAGTAACTTTCTTTCTTTTTTTTTGTTTTTTCGAGACAGGGTTTCTCTGTGTAGTTTTGGTGCCTGTCTTGGATCTCACTCTGTAGACCAGGCTGGTCTCGAACTCACAGAGATGCGCCTGGTTATGCCTCCCGAGTGCTGGGTTTAAAGGCGTGAACTACCACCGCCCGGCTCAACTTACTTTCTGTAATGACAAAGTGATGGGGTTGTGATTAAATCCCATCCGCCCAGCTTCAGAATCCACAGGAAATTGTTACATTCCTGGATGGAGGCTTAGAAAATGCTGCTCTGAAAAGCACTGTCTATCATGATTGTCAAAAGTCAAAGTTATCAGCCTTTGCTCAACATTTACTGTTTTCCTAAATGAGGCAGTTGACCCAAACATCAATAAATGAAGGTATAATTCTAATTTCAAGACAAAAATACTTTTCTCTTAATCTGATTACACTTTAACTTTTTTCTCCAACCCAGAAATCAAGAGGTATAAACATCCTGAGAACTCCAAGCTTGACTCTACACACCACCTTAGGACATCCAACAAGCCTCTTACGTAGAATGTGTTCAGACCTCAACCTGGTTTCCTCTTGATCTTCTCTATCTTAGTAAATACACAACAACAGTCAAGCCAAAATTTTGTTATGCATTTTTATTCTTCCTTCTTCTTCTTTATCTACTTCATCAGTAAGCAATGGTCATTCGACTTTAGATAGATAGATAGATAGATAGATAGATAGATAGATAGATAGATAGGTAGATAAATAGATAAGCTGGATAGATAGATTCAAATTATGTGTATGTGTATATGTGTGTTAGTTTGTATACATATCTGTCAGTGCCTGTGGAAGCCAGAGACATCAGAGCCTCCTGGAGCTTGAATTACAGTTGGTTGTCAGCCATGTGTGCTGAGAACCACAATTGGGTCCTCTGGAAGAGCAGGAAATGCCCTAAGCCATTGAGCCACCTCTCCAGTGTCCCTTAATACATTTTATATCAACCACCATCCTCCATGTATACTGTATTACCTGATCCTGTTATGGGTCTGGTGCTGTGGCTATCGCTCTGAATAAATAAAATGCTGATTGGCCAGTAGCCAGGCAGGAAGTATAGGTGGGACAAGCAGAGAAGAGAATTCTGAGAAGTGGGAGGCTGAGGCAGAGAGACACTGCCAGCCGCTGCCATGGGAAGATGTTAAGATACCAGTAAGCCACGAGCCTCGTGGCAACTTATAGATGAATAGAAATGGGTTAGTTTAAGATATAAGAACAGCTAGCTAGAAGCCTGCCATGGCCATACAGTTTATAAATAATATAAGTCTCTGTGTGTTTACTTGGTTGGGTCTGACTGGCTCTGGGACTGGCGGGTGAGAGAGATTTGTCCTGACTGTGGACCAGGCAGGACCAGGAAAATTCTAGCTACAGTCTGGTGTCGTTCAGAGATTCCAGTCTGACTTGAGATTTTTATCCTCTAAACATAATGTTGACCATCTCACTCAAAACTAGCACTTCCCTCCCAATACGTTTCTATTTATCATCTCATATCATCCATTTTCTGCTCATATTAGAAGTGACCTTTGAGTGACAGACATTGGCTTATGTCACCCTTCTTGTTGTCTTCCAAGGGTCAGAGCCACATTTGGAATAACCCCCAAATTTCTTCCAAAGGCCTAACCTGATCCAGCCCCAGCTGGTCCCTGACCATATGTTTTCCAAGTCTACCCCTCCATATCCCTCTTCAGCTATTCTGATCTGCTCTGCAAGCAGGACAGGCTTATTGCTGCCTGGAGGCTGTAGTGCTATTCCTTCTGTTTGAAGATGTTTTTCTTGGGATCTTGGGTTGATTGCCAAAGATATTAGGTTCAGTTCTCAAAGCAAATGTCATTTCCTAAGAAAACATTTCCATAATCACCCCGCTTAGAGAACTTCTTTCCCATCCCATCCTAGGACCCTGGTGCCTTTATAATGAGAAAGTTCAGAAGATGCCACCCAAAAAGTGTTGCTTTGCATATTAATTTCTGGATGTGATAGTGTTACTAGTCATCTTGACAAAATCTAGTAACACCTAGAGAAAGAGCCCTTGGGCATGCCTGTGGGAGATTATCTTAATTGCATTAATGTGGGAAGACTCATCTTAACTGTGAGACTATTTCTTAGGCAAGGGATCCTGGATGCTATAAAATGGAAATGTAAGCTGAGCACTAGCAAGCATGTGTTTGTTGCTCTCCCCTTCTCATTTCAGATGTAATGTGACCAGGTGCACCAAGTTCCTGCTGCCAAGACTTGCCTGATGATCGGAGTTCTGTCCCCGGGACTTGCGGGGAACAAGGAAACTGATTCCCGAAAGTTAGTTGTCCTTTGATCTCTGCATGTATACCATGGCATAGGCAATAGGCACACACACACACACACACACACACACACACACACACACACACACAGTGTCTTCTCACTCCAGAAATGGATTCTTCAACAGATACCACCAAAGTCCAACTTGGTGAGCCAATGAGTTTTATTGGGGTTACTACAGGAACATGGGTGAAGGGTGGAAAGGACACCCTCCAACCTGTTGAGCTGCCTGCAGACAGCACAGTGTGCTCCAGGTTCCCAGCTCTGTGAGCTGTCACCCGTGCTGGGGTGGGCTTTGGTGATGCAGCTGTCTTTGAGTCATTTCTGCTCCTGTACGTGACTCCTCACCCGTATTCCACTCAGTTGGTCTGAGCGACTTCCAGGCAGCTCGACTGAGTCTCATTTACAGATCAGTTTGTGGCAGAATCTACTGTTCAGCTCACGACTCTCAGCTTTTATTGTTTACTCTGGCAGGGAGGGGTTCTAGTAAAGCTGGTCATTTTCAGGGACTTCCAGAAGCCATTTGCTTTTTTTTTTTTTTTTTAAGTTGTTTATCTCCCTGCTTAAGGAGCTTCCCTGCAGGATCTCAGAGGAAATTTATACAACACACACACACACACACACACACACACAAATAAATGCATTAAGAATTCCCCCCGTGACACGTAAAAATATTAACATGAAATATAGAGTGTGTGCTTTTCTCCTGTTAATCTGTTTTTTGTCAAGTTAATTCTCGGGTATCAGATGCAGAATGTAAAAGACTAGCAGGGGAAGATTTTTCTTTGTTGGGGCCTTGAAATAATATCAGGATTTAGATTCTCTGACTCTCTGACTCTCCGTCTCTGTCTCTGTCTCTTTCTCTCAAGAAAGAGCTGGTCAGGAACTCATGACTCTCCCGTCTTTGTCTCCAGAATGTTGGGATTATGTGTGTGAACTCATATTTCTTATTCCTTTACTTACTGTTTTGTTTATTGTTCCAACTAAAATGTAACCTCTAGGAGAACATGAGGATTATTTATCTTGTTCACCACCACATCTACAGCTCTCACACACAGCAGGTGCTCAATAAATATTTGTTAAATGGCTGAATCCACACAGTGGCTAAGCTCCTAGGAGAGGGACATCTCCAGGAGACCTAATATCAACAACGCCTCATTTATGGACAGAACTGTTTATCTCAGGTCCCACGCACATTCGTTTAAGGTGCTGTGTTACCTGGGCACTGACTGAGTACATTTGATCTTCTAAATAAGTTAATCTTACTTAAGAGAAAGAAGACAAGGGTGAAGATTTGAAGAAAGGCAGAGTGAGCAACCAGGTCGACCAACAGCACACAGCAAGAAATCTAAAAGAAGAAAAAGTAGCAGAAAAAATCAGGAGTTCTGACCCTGGGACTCACCCGGGACAAGGAAACTGATTCAAAGAATAACTGTAAATTCAAAGAATAAACAGCATGATGGAGTTTTGGAGACAGGGTCTTTTTATTTAGACCAGGTGGCGTAGAACTCACTCTGTAGACCAGGCTGTCTAGGAATTCACAGAGATCATACTGCCTCTGCCTCCTGAGTGCTGAGACTAACCGTGTACACCACCATACCTGACTTCTTGGGTTTTTGTTTATTTGTTTTTGTTTTTGAGACAAAGTTTGGTTTTATCGAGACAGGATTTCTCTATGTAGCCTTGGCTAACATGGAACTCCCTAGGTAGAGCAGAATGGCCTCATACTCACAGAGATCTACCCACCTCTGCCTCATGAGTGTTGAGACCAGAGGCTGTGCCATCATGCCTGGCATTATTTACCACTGTGGAATAATCCTTTTGTACACTGTGTAGATTTGTCACTCAGATTGGTTTAATAAAGAAGCTGACTGGCCAATAGCTGAACAGGGTAAGGTTAGGCAGGAGAGCCAAACTGAGGATGCTGGGAGAAAGAAGGGCAGACCTAGAGAGTGGCCAACCAGACACTGAGAAAGCAGGATGTGCAGCAAATGAGGTAACAAAATATGAGCCATGAGGCAACGCATAACCCATAAGAAATATGGGTTAATTTAAATGTAAGAGTTAGCTAGTAACAGGCCTGAGCTATTAGCCGAGCATTTGTAATTAATATTAAATTTCTGAGTGATTATTTGGGAGTGGCTGCCAGCACAGGAAATCTCCACCTACAATTTATTTCTGAATTTCTTATTCTTTTCATCTTCAAAATATTCATTCTTTGACAATTTTATAACTGTATATAATGCATTCTGATTTGTCTCACCACTGAACCCTTTTTCTCCCTTCCATCTCTGTCGACCTCAACTCTCCTCCCTACAAATCCATTTCCCATATTCACGTCTTTTGTTTTGGTTTGTGTCCCACTGAATTTAAAACCATTTGTGTGACTGTGGGTGTTACTGTGGTTTGGATAAGAAATGTAGCCCATAGGCTCAGGCATTTGAACACTTGGTCCCCAGTGGGTGCCGCTGCTTGGAAGAGTTTAGGCTTGTCTTTGCTGAAGGAAGTACTAGGGGTGGCTTTGAAAATGTACAGCCGCTGGGTGGCGGCGGCGGCGGTGGTGGCGCACGCCTTTAATCCCAGCACTCAGGAGGCAGAGGCAGGTGGAGCTCTGTGAGTTCAAGGCCACCCTGGTCTACAGAGCGAGATCCAGGACAGCCAAGGCTACACAGAGAAACCCTATCTCAAAAAAACAAACAGACAAACAAGAAAATTTACAGCCTTGCCCCACTTCTAGTTGCTCTGTGCTTTGTGCTGGCTACCAAGCCCCACCCCACAATGGTGGACCTTTAGCCCATTGTAAGCCAAAATGGACTCTCTCCTACACAAGCTGCCTTGGCTATCGTGTTTTATCACAGTGGCAGAAGAGTAACAAGTGCAGGGAACTGTCCATCGGAGCCTGAGGAGCTCACCAGTGAGTACACAACTGAAGAATGACTGTCCCTCTTCCAGCATCCATCACCAGGGAAGGGTGGAGCCCCGTGCACCCCTTTCCTAGCCATGACTGACTGTTGCCAGGTTCAGTCTTGTGCAGGCCGAGCCCAGAAAACCACAGCTGCTGTGAGTTCTTGTTACAACGGCTATGCCTTGCCTTGAAGATGGGGTTTCTCACCTCATATCCTTATCATCTGCTCATTACGTTTCAAAAGGCAGTTTTAACACATAACTCTCAGGATATCAAGGGAAAGGGAGGGAAGGAGAGAAAGAAGCACGGAGAGACATATTGGACAGCAAGATCGCTTCTGTTGAGCAGGGGATTCAAATGCAATCTTCCACTGAATAGCACATATACATATATTTGCTGGGGAAATGAGTTCTCGAAAGCACATTTTATTATATACAAAGAGAACAATGATAAAGCAATGACATTTGCTAACGTGGGAGTGACAACAGCCCTCCCAAGGGAATAGGTTGCTGCCTTATCCATCACAGCCTCTAGTGGCCCCTGATAGCCTTTCACGTGCGATATGACATTTCAGGTTTCATGTATGAAATGACATTCCCTTGAAAAGCTTTCTGTGACGGATGTGCTGTCATGCCAGCAGGCGAGAAATTAAAACAAAGCCAGATGTGGTGGTGTATGCCTGTAATTCCAGTGATTTGGAGGCAGAGACAGGCAGATCTCTGTGAGTTCAAAGCCAGCCTGGTCTACAAAGAGATTTCCAGCACAATCAGGGCTACATAGAGCAACCTTGTCTAAAAAAACCAAAAACCAAAACAACAATAACAACAAAGCTAAAAACAGAAAAAAGAAAGGAAAGAAAAGAAAGAAACAGAAGCACATACTGTGTGTGGTGCTGTGGGGACAGAGCTCCCGATGGTCAGCAGGCGCTTAGCCCAGAAGCTCCTGTAGAGCATCTGTGTAGGGAAACACCAAAGTGGAGAAGAAACAAAGTACTTTTTCAACCCCCAGCAGTTTTAATTGTAAGGAGTATTACACACACACACACACACACACACACACACACACACACACCCCTTCATACAGCAGAAGGGGTTTTTATAAAAGTGGTATCTTAGTACAGAGACTGCTCCAGGTGTGATGTGGTGTGCACACGTGGAGTTCGAGCATTCCAGAAGCTGAAGCAGGAAGACAGCAGGTTCAAGGCTGCCCGGGCTACATAGTGAGACCCTGTCAAATCAAAACAAACAAGCTCACTGGAGAACAATAAACAAACTCTTATAAATAACGATAACATGACTCTATTTCAAGATAGTATAAAATGAAGTATGTTTTTTTGATTTAAAGATGTTCTTTATTGAAAATTTTATATATGTATACAATAATGTGTGTTTGGTCATATGAAACCCCCCCCTCATTTTCCCCATCCAACTGTCTTCATCTCTCCCCAACATGTCCCCCTCCTAACTTCATGTCTTTTTAAAAAATTTTTAATAACCCACTCAGCCCAATTAGTGCGGCCCATATGTGCAAGGGTGTGGGGCCATGCACGAGAACTTGGGAATCCTTTCAGTGGCCTCATCCTCAAGAGGAATGATTCTCTTCCCCCAGAAACTCTCAACTGACAATAACTCCTCAGTAAGGGAAGGGGCGGTTCTTATGGTGGGAACCACAAGTGCCCTGAGTTCATCATGTGACAGCATGTCCTGTCCAGAAGACGGCATGTCACAGACTTTCTCTCCATCCTGCAGCTCTCACATCCGTTCTTCCTCCTCTTCCGAGATGTTCTCAGAGCCTTGTGGGAGGGTGGGGAGAGAGGGTGATATCCATATCCCATTAGGGCTGAGCACCCAGTCTCTTATTCTCAGTACTTCGACCAGTTACGTGTCTCTCCATTGACTGCTTCCAACCACATCTTTGATTAAAACCAAAAACAAAACCAAAACCAACCAACCAAACAAACAAACAAAAACACCAACAACAAAACCTTTTGGGGAAGAGATGGTTCAGCAGTCCTGAGGACCCAGGTTCAATTCCCAGCACTCATGTGGTGTCTCACAACCATCTGTAACTCTAGTTTATAAATCCAGTAGATCCAAACCTTATTCTGGTTTCCAAGGACATCAGGTACACAGACATTCATGCGGGCAAAACTCATAAACAAAGAATAAATCAAGTTTTAAAGTAGTGACACGTTGATGGAAATTACAGTAGAAAAGTATGCAACAATAAATGAGAACTTTCTTCATCAAAATGGGCCCATGATTTACCAAAAATGAAAAGACTTTTTAATTATACTACCTTTTTCGATAACCCATTTTCTTCTCCTGGATGTCATTAGTACCAGTTCATCATCAGTGCAGTAGATGAACCAGAAACTGATAGAACTAGACTCACCTTCTCTTCATTCTGTTACTTCATCTCTCTGAACCAAGATTTTCTTGTCTATAATACAGCAGTCATAGGACTGTTGGAAGATAAATTAGAAAACGTGTGTAAAACACTTAGCAAGATGTAATGAGCAATGCATGTCCCTACACAGTAATGATCAGTTAAATTAGTTTGGTAAGCATTATGTGCCTTTGGTGAGGCAGTCACTATTGCAGGTGGTAGTGATGGATATCAGGGCTCCCGAGAAGAAACACAGAACAAATACAAAGCAAGTGCACAGGCCACTATTTGCACCATCCTTCCAGAAGTGTCCCCTTGAGCTAGAAGGACACAATCTAGGGATCATACTTTGCAGCCCTAACCCTGAAAATTAAAACAAGTAAAGCTTCTAGTCTAGTAAAAGGAACAATATTTGTTATGATGACTTTATTAATGCCCTATCATTCAAAATAATAGTAACTAGTAATCAAAACACACTAATTAAGCACTTACCAAACACTCAGTACTATGGTAGATGGAGTGGCAGTCTAGAAGTAGTTAGGGGGTGACTGATTCCTGCAATTTAGTAGTTTACAATTCAACTGAGGAGTCAAGATATGTGAAATGGGGACAAGATGAGTTTAAGTGCTAGTTTACACTACAGAATTAATTCAAGGCAGGCCTCACTTTGCACAGGAGTTCAGGACCATAAAAATGACCATGCAAACAGAGCTGTGGAAGTGATCTTAATCATTGGTAGGTGATGATTACCTATGGCCTTTAACGTGTGTGTGTGTGTGTGTGTGTGTGTGTGTGTGTGTGTGTGTGTGTGAGAGAGAGAGAGAGAGAGAGAGAGAGAGAGAGAGCTTAAAATCTCTCTTAGAGTTGGTTTAGGAAAAGGAAAAAAATGCTGAAAACTAATACCTCATTAATACACTCTAACTTCGAACACCAGTTATACTGAGACCGTCCATGCTGCTTCACACAAAACTCACTGAGTGGTTTCGGGAGTGCTTTGCCCTTCTCTCACCCTACAGCTTACTATGCATCTTCTCTGTGCTTCAGAAGCTTGCCACAGCCTTTCTAAGTTTAAATGAACTTCCAACATTTTATCCTTTGTACTTCTAGTGCCATGATCTCCAAGGGTTTCTCTAATGTGACACGTTTCTCTGAGGCACCTGCTCTGGGACGTCTCCATCCTTTCCTCTCTGTGTGGAGGAGTTCCTCTGGTTGCACACCCACTGTCTCGCAAGCACAAGCGGTTTTCAATATGACCACCGTCAGCCCTCTTCTGTAACCGCATGTACAGTTCCCCTCCAGCACCATAATTTTTCCCAGCTTCCTCGTTCCACGGTTGGTCAGTTCGTTGTTTTGATGGCTCTGCTTTTAAATCACCACAGGGGCTGTTCACTAAGAGACAAGAAGGTGATACAACTGTACATTCAGGTCTCTGAGTGTGAGCCGAACGGCAGATGCATAGTGACCAACCCCTGTCTCTAAAGGAAGTGACCTGATTGGCCATTGAGCCCGACGCGCACCTGTAATTTGCATAAGTCGTAGAGAAGGCCTAGCAGAGGAGTTGGTAGTCTGTAGACTTAGAGTAAACACACCATGGCAACTGAAACTTTACCTGTGTTATTGGTTATGTAAGGTAAAATGTGGAACTAAAGATGGGCCATGGTGGCTCACACCTTTAATCCTTTGCCTTTAATCTCAGTGCCTTCAAGCACTGGGAAGCAGAAGCAAGCAGATCTCTGAGTTTGGAGCCAGCCTGGTCTACAGATCGAGTTCCAGGATAGCCAGGGCTATACAGAGACACCCTGTCTCAAAAAAGCCAAAAAACAAAAGCTAAAATGTGGAAGTGAAATTCACGCATCCCAGGATCTTGCAGAGAGAGAACTTCCTGTACGATGTGCGGTAGTTACTCTCCTCGCTGCTGTGATTAGATACCTGGCAAACGCCGTTTAAGGAAGGAAGGTTTTCTTTGGCTCGCATTTGGAAGGTACTGTCCATCAGGTGGGATGTTACGGAGGCAGGATCTTGAAGCAGCTGCTCCCGTGGCATCTGCAGTCGGAAAGCAGAGGGAGACGAATGCTGGTGCTCAGCTTGCTTTCTCTTTTAGGCAGCCCAGGACCCCAGCTCCTAGAATAGTCCTGCTCACACTTAGGGTGGGTCTCCCCAACTCCACTAATCCAATCTTGAAACCCCCTGACAGACAGAAGCTTGTCTTCTAAATGACTCTAGACCCTGTCAAGTTAATAATATTAACCATCACACTGTAGTGCCTTTCAGAGGTTCTAGCCTGCCTCAGTGGAAAACATTCTCATGGTACAAAGCTGTCCCATATATTATAAACAAACTGGTCCAACCATAAAAGGTTAATTAGGTAATACAAAAATGAAGCAATAGACATGTCCTTTAACATAACATACAAAAAGCCAATACATGTCTACTAAATCAGAAAGATTAGTACACGTCAGTCACAGCATTGAAGCCACAGTACAATGGCTTCCATCTTTTGATTTCATCTTTTTTTTAACATGTATTTTGTGCTTTTGCTTTTTCCTTCTTCTTCACTGAAACTCAGGTCTTAAATGTCATATAAACATATTAGAAACAGTAAAAGAATTGCTTGGGGTGGGGATACAGCTGCAGTGGTAGACCACTTGTCTAGCCTGTGTGAAGCCCTGGGTTCCAACTTCAACCCCACAAAATAACACAACACAGAAACATTTATTCCTCACCATACTGTGTTGTAGCCCTCCTACCTGTGTGTTCTGTCTGGATAACACTTTTCTACTGTTAATCATGACAGTGCCACGGAGTGGCAAGTGAGATGATTATATTCCTGTCTATACCACTTCCTTCAAGGTGAATGTCCATAGTGAACGCTATATAAAAGCAATAGTAACTTCACCCACCACACACCCACACACTTACCACACACCACACATAACACACACACACACACACACACACACACACACACACACACACACACACGAAAAGAAGGAAATTAAAACAGTTGAATTTTCCTGAATGGTGGGAAGAAGTCTCCCCTGGAGCTCAACCCAACCCGTTCTGCACTTGGTCTGAAGTGACAATCATCTATCATTTTCATCATGCCTCTGCCTGTGAAGGCTACCCCATCATCAGAAATCAACTGTGTTTCATCAGCTTCAATTCAAGACCTTCATAATCCACCTCCTTTTCTTGTCAGATAGCAAATTACCCTGCTTCCTGCCTGGAAGCTCCGCACTTGGAGTCGGCCTCATTCTCACCAAGACCTGAGAGGCATCTGCCTGTCTTTGTAACCACGATCCTACTGGGGTCACTGCCAATCAATGGGCTGTGGCCATGTTTGTTCTGCTGTTCCTTCTCACCCAAGGCCCTTGGGCTAGTCTTCTCTCCTGCTGCCTTCAAAGCTTGTTGCTCAGTTCATTACAGGGCCAGGTCCGGTTCATCAGCTGGGATCCAGTGTAAATGCCCTCCCCTCAGAGATGAGTTCTCTCAGCATCCCGCCTAATGTTGCATTACCACAGCTGCCTTTTCACCCTTCCTGGTTTATGCTATTCATGGTACTGTATGCCATTTTCCGATTGGTTGGTATCCCTCTCTCCCTTTCCGTCTCCCTCTCTCTCTGTCTCTATCTCTCTCTGTCTCTCTGTCTCTGTCTGTGTCTGTTTGTCTCTCTCTCTCTCTCTCTCTGTGTCTGTGTGTGTGTGTGTGTGTGTGTGTGTGTGTGTGAGAGAGAGAGAGAGAGAGAGAGAGAGAGAGAGAGAGAGAGAGAGAGAGAGCTGTATAAATCACCCATACAAGTCTGGAAATTGGCTTTCTTATTTGCTTCTGTATACCTGTAGCCTAGAACAGTACCTGGCACACCTAATAGCTCTGGCTGGCCTAGAGCTCCCTATGAAGACCAGGCTGGTCTTGAACTTACAGAAAGCTGCTTGCATCTGCCTCCTGAGTACTGGAATTAAAAGCTCACGCAATCATACCCAACCAAAAGAAAATTGTTGCTTTTCCTTTCTCATTTGCTTTGTGTGTGGGTCGGGTGGAGGCACACATGTGTGTGCAAGTACTGTGCAAATGTCTGTGGAGATCAGGTATCTCCATTGCTCTCCCTTATACATTGAGGCAGGGTCTCTCACTTGAACCAGGAGCCTACCAATTAAGCTAGTCTAGCTGGCCAACCAGCTCTGGGATAGGAGCCACCAACCCTACTGGGTGTAGTGGTGTGGCATGTAAACTCTGGCCCTCACCTGCTTTTACCTGCTGAGCCACTCGACAGCTCCACAATGACATAATTTTTACTTCCCAGTTGAGCCAAGTCAGTCTCCACGCCAGTGGCTCTCAACCTGTGGGTCGTGTGTGACCCCCACGCGTGGTATATCGGATATTTACATGATGTATAACAGTAGCAAAATTACAGTTATAAAGTGGCAGTGAATAATTCTATGGTGGGGGGTTCATCACAGCGTGAGGAAGGTGGAGAGCCACTGCTCTATGCTGTTTTGCATATCTATTTGCACGTTCCTAGCCCTGTGTTTCTTTCTTTTATTTCCCTGCTTTCCATTGTCTTTGATGATCCAGTTCTTGAATTTGTTCCAGTCTCTCTCTTCAAGAGCTGCTCAAAGCCTGTCTACAAAGCCTCCTTGAATTCTTCCTGTCCACGAATGTCTGACGACGCCTCCTCAGATCCCTGTCATTGTCCTGGCACTCTGTGCTTCTTTGTGCGCTGCTTTATGACTGCAGTGTTCTTATTTCTGAATCGTGTCATTTTTTTTTTTCCTCGTGGAGAAAAGGGTAAAAGTTACAGACCAAAGTCCTGGGTAACAGATCCAGATTTGGGGCAGGCTGTATTCTACATCTGGAAAATGCAAAATGGCAGTGTCCACCAATGTACTTCATTTGTGCTTAGTATGACTCGATTAGCTAGCAAGATTTTAAAAATTGGAAAATTTTGGGGAAAATTGGAATTCTGTCGGGGTGGGGGGGACTAGAACATTACGCAACAAAAGACCTGCATTTTGTGTGTGGCAGAAGTTTCAGAGAAATGATGCAGCTGCCCCTTAGCACAGGATATGGGGCGCTCACGTGACATGTTATCCAATTGGTCTATACCGTTGTTTATGCTAACTCTGTCAGAGTAAAACACTGAGACTCAAGACTCAAGACTAGGAATGCTGTACTTCTTTCCAACTCTACTTATCTATGATTCTGGATAAATAAATTATTTTTTCTTTTCACTCAGACTGAAAGTTCTTGAAAAACATAATCTGGTGCTCTTTCTCTATTGAGCATAAAGCAGGTGATTAAAATTTGTTTATTGAACATTAAATCTAGTTAGATCCATAAACTTGCAGTAAAAACCAAATACCACCCAATAAAAATTTTATGTCTTCTGCTTAGTTAGCTTCTATAAAGAAAGACAAAACAGAGCTCAAGTCCCGAGACAGAGCTTGCATGCCGTGGAAAGTCTGACTCTGGACAGATATCCGCTAAATGGAGCTTCATTTGGGCAAGAGAAATAAAATATAGCTTTTTTATAGCCCCCACCAGTTGTCCACTGCAGTTATGCAGGCGGATCTAGAGTAGAATACACTTCAGGGACAGAAAATCCTGCTATTTGTCCTCCCAAGTAATGATCATGTGCTCAGCAGCTGGGAAATGCTAAGCCCCTCATTTATTACGATACCAATAACTACCTTGTTGTGTTCCCAGAAAACCACAAAATATTTGGCATGGTTCGGGGCCACCATATTGAATAAATCCCATTGTTCTTTTTTGCAATAATTCATTAACTTTAAAAGAGAACACATTACACTAAAATATTTTCCATGGATTTAGCAGCAATTGCTAAAAGATTCCACACCCAAGCTGAGGCATGTCTGATCCACCCGAGCAAATAGGAGCTGTAGGTCTGTGACTGATGGCAGACTTCATGCGAGGCTCGTCAAAGCCTCAAGCCTGAACACTATTTGCCGCCTGCCCCTTTCTATTCTAAAGAGCACTCCTAAATGGTGTAAATATTTTTAAAAAGGCCTGCACCTCTCAAGAACTCTGCATAGTAACAAAGGACATGGCTGACACTACACGGTTCTTAGTAAATACCAAAATAGATCTTTCGTGTCAAGTTGGATAACGAAAATTTGGAAAATATTTAGAAATTTACAGTTATTCAAAACATTATGGGCTGAAGAATGAAAAAGATAAATAAATTAAGCTCGTTATAAACTTTAACCTTTGCAATAAAACCTTTTAATGTGGACAGTTTTAATCTCTCCTTTAAAAAAAAAATCATTTGAACAGAGACGGAGCTGGAGTGTATTCATGGGCTGTCTCTGAAGGAGATGGCTTAGTAAGCAGATGAATAACAAACAATGTTTGAAAGGGAGCATTTACTCAGCAGAGAAAATAATTTGTTTTTCAATACTGGAGGTTTCTTTTATTTATAAAACATCTATTCAATGTGTAGGCAAGACCAGAACTTCTTAGATATGCTAATCATTTTTATCTATTGACTAAATCTGGCCTGAACTGCCAGCTCTTGTTACTCATTTTTCTGGTTACTGTACATACTTGAAAATCTTACAACTACATTGCCCTGAAATGGCCCAGTTCCTCCAGATATGTGAGTTTTCCTATGTGCTTGTACTTTGGATTGAACAGCTTTCACGTTCTATTAATGTTAAGCTATTGCAAATTACAGTTTACACAGTAAAGAAGTCTGGTTGTACAGTAGAAAAATTTTCTCCAGGCTGTGTGATTTTTAACCTTGGTGAGCCTTGGTGTCTGCATTCATAAACTGGAGAAACGAACTGCAGGTATTTGCTAGGGGAATAGAGAGGGGTGGATAAAGATGCAACCTTCTATTGGGAAATGAGGGGCTCGTTGTCATCTGCGTTCCTCACGTAGACTGAAGATCTCACCTAACAAATTATGTACTTCCAACTTAACCTGCACCATCTCTGTTTTGCACGAACAGGCTCAGAGAATTAGAAAACTTGCTCCAGATCACACACATTGATGAGTGCTCCTCCTCATCGACTTCTGTTTGTAAACTGGCCAGGAGCAGCGTCCAACTACATCAAAAAGCAGTATTAGGCTCTGATAAGCACCAAATGGAAGATCATCCCTAGCTGGTGATTGCAGCTCCCATTTGCCTGTAGGAACAGCCTCACTATTTTGAGGTTGTACCCTGGGCAGGGAACATGAGTCATCATCCCATCACTCCTCCACACTCTGATGCTCTCCGTTATGAATTAAGTCCTGAGCATCTTTATCGAGTCACTCCCTGTGGGTTTTCAGTTATAGCCGTCTTTGACTCACATTTTTCACCCTCCTAAGTTAATTGCTTTCTTAGATTCTTCTAGTCTAGCTCAGCAAGCAATGCTGCATCATTTAAAAAGAGCAAGACAGTGTTTGAATTGTGGATTGGTTTACAGATGCTGTACTTTCCAATTTATACCACCCCAGGACTCTATGACTTGCTGGGAAGACAGAAACCTGCGTACAGAGGAAATGCCCCAGAAAACTTTATTCTCCTGGGCTCTTTTCCCAACAGCAGATTTGTGGCAGCGAGGCATACTGGTGATGAGGTAGCAGCCGTGCAGGTGATGGCCGTGGTGACAGTGATTGTCACTTTAGTGTTGGGATGTACAGCATAGAAGTCCCTGAGTGTGTAGAGTTTTATTCTAATCTCTTGACAATGGGAGTTTGTTATCAGTGTTTACAGTTTACTGGTATATTATGAGATTCTCAAATACACAGCATCTCTGTTTTCATCATGTGGTAGAGGTCTTTATATGTTTGGGAGGGGGGTTCCCTCTAATGTTTAAAACATCGACCAAGAGGTCTTGGGTTTTAACTTATCACATTTAATAGTTAGCATTGGGTCTCAAACAGCTGCTTCTAACTTATGGATTCAGACAATGCTTCAGTTTGGGGAATTCTGTGTGTGGCACTGGAGCTGGCCAGCTGCATGTCTGCAAGTAGATTATAAGTGTCTTCTGGGAGAAGAAAGACAGCATTCAGCTCATTTTGTTGAGTAAAAACTTGGGAAGAAGAAATGTTGTTCTAAAAAAGGCTTCACCAGTACAAGTTTAGGGATCACAAATTTGCCCTGACAGTGGCCAAAGGCATGTTGTTATGGTGGTGGTGGTGGTGGTGGTGGTGGTGGTGGTGGTGGTGGTGGGATTTGGTGCTTTGAGACAGGGTCTTGTATAGTATCAGGTTGGACTTGAACTACTGATTCTCCTGCCTCTACCTCCTGAGTACTGGGATCACACCTATGTACCACCACACCCAACCAAAGGGTTTTTTTTTTAAAGGTATTCTTGATTCTAAGACTTCAGATAGGCAGGTTGGTGCAAGAAGTAGGACCAAGCCCTGTGGAAGAGCCCTCAGAGTGTCTCAGAGGGACATCCCGGAATGATGTGTGAGTCTGGGCAGGGTGCAGAACAGTGTTTCCTGAGCTCTTTTATAACACGGTCTGTTCTGGCCTTTTCTGCCCTCAGGCTCCCTGAAGCCTCCTTCTCCGTCTGTGAAACAGAGGAATGCAACTCAGAGACCTCTATTTTGTGTGTCTTCCCCAAGGGGCCGGAGACTGCTTCAGTTCCGCACCATAAAATTCCCAGATCCTTTGCTCTAGGTGTGGTTATGAGAGAACATGATGATTATAATTATTGGGCGTAACTTTAGTCACCCTACATCACAGCTTTCCCTATGTGTGCACCTTAGAGTATCAGGTCTGCTTTAATAAAAAAAAAAAAGTTCTCTCATAAAAAAACACACTTGCTGGAACGGGCTCATTGTACTGTTTTTATGGGGGGGCGGGGAGGGGGCACCTCTTAATAACGACCTGCACAGCTGCAATTTTGGCATTACGAGCTGGTGTCCTGTTATAACATCACGGTTCCCTGGATCATCAAAGCATTTCCGGCATGCCCAAACCTGCTACATTCCCCTCCTCTTTTCCTCCAGGCTAGATTAACCTTGCCCACATCTTCCAACCGCTTGAATCTGTGAGTGCACCATCTAGTATGGCGGCCACAAGCCATAGTGCCTATTGAGCATGAAGAAAGGGGTCTTCTGCACTGAGTGTAAAATAAACATCTGTAGAATTTTCTTTTTCCAGTATTGGGAATCAAATGCAGGGCCCAATGCATGCAAGCACTCTGCCACTGAGCTGTGTCCTTAGCCCTAAAAAATACACATCATATGTTCAAAATGTCATATGAAAACTCAACCCCAAAAGCAACTCAATAATCTCTGATGGTTGTTTGTGAGCTGAAGTGGTAATATTTTGGATGGAATGAATTAAATAAAATACTCTAAAATTAGCTTTACCTATATCTTTTATCTTTTCACAACGGGGCTATCTGGATGCTTACAATCACAAACATGGCTTGAATCTGTAGTTTACATTATATTTCTTTTCTATAGTGCCAGTCTAAATAGTTCCCATTCCTTTGCACAAGGAGTGTGGTTTGCTGAAGAAAAACCATCCTTGGGTAATATTAAAAGAGTTATTTAATATTTTCATGACAATATCAAATTATTTCAAATGTTCTATCAAGACTTGTGCATTCTAAACTCTTCTTTCCAAAGAATGACTGAATCCAGAGGAAAGCCAGTTCTGCTGGAAATCTGTCTGCTAACCGACAACATAGATAATAGAGTGAGACACAGCGACAAAGAGCCATGCTATAAAAGCAATGATTCTAGGTGGTGGTGGCACATACCCTTAGTCCCAGAGCTGGGGAGGTAGAGGCAGGTGGATCTCTGTGAGTTCAAGGCCAGCCTGATCTACAAAGCAAGTTCCAGGAAAGCCAGTGCTGTTATACAGAGAAACCCTGTCTTGAGAAACTGAAAAAGAAAAAATGGTTCTTCAACTTGTCTGTATCATGAGTTTGTAATGTTCATTGGACAGAGGTTTATCATGTGTGTACTGTATTCAAGACTAGGAAACCTGACACTATGAAAGTTTTGTTTTTGTTTGTTTGTTTGTTTGTTTGTTTGTTTGTTTGAGACTTGGGCTTACTGGGTAGCCCAGGCTGGCCTAGAACTCACAGAGATCAACCTGCCTCTGCTTCCTGAGTGCTGGGATTAAAGGCGTGCGCCACTACACTGGACTGAAACAATAAAACTTTACAACGGAAAACAGTGATGCTGGGCATAGGACATAAGCCTTTAATCCCAATATTTGGAAAGCTGATGCAGGAGGATCCCGAATGTGGGCCCAGCTGAGGACACATAGAGAGCCCCTGTCTCAACAGTTCCCCCATCCCACCCTACTAAAAAAGGAGAGAAAGCTGTACCACATCGTTTGGAGTAACGATTTCTTGGCTGGGACTCCAAGAGAATAATGAAAACAAAAAATAGACACAGGGCTGGCAGATAACTGAGCAGTTAAGAGCACTTACTGCTCTTCCAGAGGCCCCGAGTTCTATTTCCAGCACTGGTGTAGGGCTTCTTACAACAGCCTGTAAACAAGAACCAAATCTTGACCAGATGGAAGCTTCACCCAAGATGGAACACCCTTGGGTCCCTGCAACCAGGAGTACAGTAGGGGGCGACACCGGGAGCTAGAGAAATATTTCAAGGTGTGTTATGGAAATCTTGTCACTGGTCAACTAACCAATAGACAGGAGCATTTGGGTCAGAGAGATGGAGTTTTCATTGAGAGTGGACATGACCCAAAGATAAGGCAGGTCAGAGAAAGGCATGGCCTTTTGGAATGAGGAACATGAGCTGAGATGTCTCTGTCATTAGGTAACATTTCATCCTTCTGGAGTCTTTGATAGAACTGAAGACTAGATAGTCATAGTTATAATTTTTCTTAGTTATGATGAAAGGGTAAATTAGATGTAAAACTTTGGACTCACCAAGATAGGATGGATAATGGAATGTTTTCTCCCATTTTGTCAAAACAGATTGGATATTGTAACTGTAATTCTTGCTTGATAACTGTTTTGTTAAATGTAATTTTGCTATGTTCAAGTCAAAGCATTCCTTTTTGATTAGACAGAAAGGGGGAAATGCTGTGGGATGATCCTTCTGTACGCTGTGAATGTGTGTTGCCCTCATTGGTTAATAATAAAACTGTTTGGCCTATGGTGAGGCAAGATAAGGTTAGGTGGTTCAATCAAACTGATTACTCAGAAGAAGAAGGGTGGAGTTGAGGAGTTGAGAGAGACTTGAGCCAGCTGCCCAAGAAGCAAGATGCCAGAAGAATGATAAAGCTACAGCCACATGGCAATACATAGATTAATAGAAATGGATTAACTTAAATGTAAGAGCTAGTTAGTAATAAGCCTGAG
The DNA here is from genome assembly GCA_902168325.1 of Peromyscus nudipes. NCBI lineage: Eukaryota > Metazoa > Chordata > Mammalia > Rodentia > Cricetidae > Peromyscus > Peromyscus nudipes. The sequence continues at coordinate 43,804 of CABHPH010140244.1, forward strand.
TCATTGGCCAAGCATTTTATAATTAACATAAGCCTCCATGTGATAATTTGGGAAGCAGCTGCAGGGTATTTGGGAACAAGTGGTCAGGACAAAAAACTCTGCCTCTGTTTACAAAGATGGACTACTACTGTGATTAGGAAACTCGAAAGGTGTTGGCTGCCAGACTCATCCTGAAAAAGGAGCACGTTGTGGTGTGGTTCATCAGGTGCATGCTCTAACAGCAACAGTGACCTCTAGGTGCCCACGTCAGCTTTTTACCCTATTCAGCAGCAGCATGTCCAAGCTCACTACATGACCCGCTGCCAGCATTCCCAATGCTGGAGGCTCCTTCCCATCAACCCCACAGAGTCCTCTATGAGCCATGAGCATTGATTCTGGAACTCTGAGCACTGGGTCCAGTAGGGCCACCCAGATCTGCGGATGGAGCTCCCTGGTCTCTCCTGGTTAGGCCGACTTTCCTACAAGGTTGGAAGCTTTCCAGAGATTCAGTCTTTGCTTCAACATCTGGATACCAAGATGGAGATGGCGTGGGTTAAGATGGCATGGAAGACATCAAACCAGGCCTTGAGGATTTCTGAATCCATAGGAAGGGAGTCCTGCTGACCCCTCAGGGCCACATCCCAGGGGCTGACTCAGTGATTTCTTTCTCTGTTCAGCTGGCAGTTGGAGGTGGGCAAGTGTAGTATTTCTTTTCTTTTATTGTTTTTAAAAGTTCTTCTTTGTGAGGTCACCTGTAGCCCAGGCTATCTATCAACTCAATATATAGTTGAGAATGACCTTCAGCTCCTCTTGATCCTCCTGCCTCAGCCTCCTGAGGGCTGATTACAGGCTCATAGCCTTGTGCTGTTTTGTCTGATTTTTTTTCTGGCTCTATTGGAATTTGCTCTGTAGCCCAGGCTGGCCTCGAATTCAGAGATTTGTCTGCCTCTGCCTCCTGAGTGCTGGAATTAAAGGTGTGTGCCATCATCACCTTTAATTTGATTTTTTTCCTTCTTTTTTTTTTTTTCCTAGTACAGGATCTCTGTAGCCCAGGTTGGCCTAGCACTTGGGGGTATGCCTCCTGTCTCAGTCTTCCTGGTATGAGATTTATTGATCATTCATTTGTACCTGTAGCTTAATTTTTCTGTTTTGTTTTTCATTTTTTGAGGCAAAGTTTCATGTCCCACCAAGCCACATATTAGCATTTTTTTTGATGTTTATTGGTCTTCAGATTAATTTTTAGGGACCTGTATTAGTTTTTATATCTATGAATAGTAAACTGATAATAAAATGAAATGATACACTAATAAGTAAATAAATAAATATTTTAATACACAGACAAGGAGATTACATCAATCTAAAGAGCACCTGCTCCACAAAGGGAAGAGTCCAGGGAAGAAAGAAACTACAAACAGTAAGAAAATACCTGCAATCATACATCAGAGAAGGGGTTATAGTCAAACTACTCAGTAATGAGAAAAATAACCTTATTGACAAGTGGGCCATAAGGCTTGAATAGGCATCTCTCAAAAGAACATGTACAAATGAGAAAAAAAAAAACCTACATGAAAATTGCCCAATATCGGTAATTTTCAGAGAAATGCAAATCAGAGCCATGAAGAGCTGGCACCTCACACCTGTTAGACTCAGGATGAAAGACAGCACCCGTCGACAAGGCCGTAGCAAAAGGGGAACCTTGAGCACCCTGGTCATGTTGCAGATGAGCATGGGCATTCTGGAAAACACCGCAAAGCTTTCTCAAATGCTGAAATTAGAGCAACCACATAACCCAGCGATCCCTCCTGGCACGGGGGGCCTCTTCTCTGCGGACCTGAAATCAGCGTGCTGAAGAGGGCGGTGCTCCCTTTTGGTAGCTTTGTTCACAGCAGCAGCCCAGACACACAAAGGAATCAATACGGTTTTGACTGTGGTGTGCATACACAATGGAATACTATTCTGCTGTTAAAAACAAACAGGAAATTGCATTATTTGGAGCAGCATGGGTAAACTTGGAAGGGATTATGTCAAGCGGAATCAACCAGGCAGAGAGAGGAGGGTTCAGTATGATCTCACTTCACATATGGAATCTTAAGAAGCTGAATCATTTGGAATAGAGTAGAGAGGTGATTACCAGAGGCAGGCAGGGGAAATGTGTGGCCAGCGACGGGGGGTGGGGGTGTGTGGGGATGTGTGTGGGGTGGGGGGTGTGGGGTAGGGGGGGTGGAAATAAAATACAAGTCTGCTAGGCTCTAGGGATACAGCCGACAGGTCTGAGCAGTTTCAGTCCCTCTCCCCAGCACATATACACACAAAATGGCAGATTTACATTGATTTAAGGCCCGTGGGGATCTGGAGACAGCTCAGTTGATAGGGTGCTTGCCTAGTGAACTCTAAGCTTCAGCACCACACTAAACAGGGTGCGGCAGTACAAAACCTATCATACCAGCACTCCAGAAGTGGAAGCGGGAGGATTAGAAGTTCAAGATAACCTTCTGCACAGCAAGTTCGAAGCCAGCCTGGGCTACCTGTCAGAAAAGAAAAGAAGAAAATGTGGACCTCTGAGCATCTTCTGAGATCTTCCGTGGAGCCTAGATTAACAATTTCTAAGTTTGAGAAAAGACTACAGGCTTTAGGACCAGACAGACCTGGGCCTGAATTCGATTAACAAGTAAGCGGTGACCCTGAGCCACTTTTTATATCCTCTTTGTTCAGATTTCCTCGTCTATGAAGCAAGGAGATATGAACAAATGCAGAAGGCTCCTCATACATGGTCGATAATAGGTCCCAGATATTATTTCTTCTCTTGCCTTTTATTAGGAGGTAGGTGAGCTTGGAGTTGTTAGAGCTCTTGCCTAGTCTGCATAGATTTTGCATAAGGGTTAGAGCCCGAGCCTTGAACGAGAAAACAGCAAAGCTAAATTAGAAGGCAGATCCATTACATCTGAATTTCTCTGTGTGTGTGTGTGTGTGTGTGTGTGTGTGTGTGTGTGTGTCTCACGTTCTTAAACTCTGTCCAGTTCTACAGGTTGGTGGCTGAAACAAATGCAGGGGTCTGGTTCTTCAATCAAGCCTTCACCTTTTTTTTTTTTTTTTTTTTTTTTTTTTTTTT
>CABHPH010140245.1:0-40948 GCA_902168325.1 Peromyscus nudipes
GGTGAGGGTGGGATCATCCACTAAAACATGGGCAATATACAAAAGGTTGCACCCATGAAGACTGCCTCCCTAACAGCCATCAACTGCCAATAGCTCTCAGCTGGTAGCTCATGAGCCCCTCCCCTGTGGAAATGCTGATTGATTTGGTCTTGTGCCGCAACTGCTAGGTGTCTGTGAGTACAATGGCCTTGCCATGTCCAGAAGACGCTGTTTGCAGGGGTCCTTCTGATCTCGGGCTCTTAGAATGTTTCCACCCCCTCTTCTGCACTGTTCCTTGAGTCTAGAAGAGAGGGCTTATTCAGGCATCCCATTTAGAGCTGAGCACTTCCCAGTCACTCACCCTCTGCACTTTCCATAGTAGTGAGTCTCTGGTTTAAATCTTATTATGCTTCACTTTTTTGTTTTTTCTTCTCCTCAGATTTAATCTGCATGATGGTTGGATTTTCTTTACCTTTCTTCTACATTAGCCACATGATTCCTGAATATTTTTACTTACTCCTTCATTCATTATCATTATTGTTTTTTAGAATTTTTTTTATTCATTTTACATACCAATCGCAGATCCCCCTCTCTTCCCTCCTCCCACCTCTCCAGCCTTCCCCTCCTCACAACTCACCCCCCTCATTCTCTCCTCCAACAAGGTAAGACCTCCCATGGGGAGTCAGCAGAGCCTGGTACATTCAGTTGAAGCATGTTCAAGCCCCTCCCCCTGCCTCAAGGCTGTGCAAGGTGTCTCCAACATAGGGAGTGGGCTGCATAAAGCCAGCTCATGTACCAGGGATGGATCTTGATCCCACTGCCAGGGATCCCCTTAAGCAGATCAAGCTACACAACTGTCTCACTTATGCAGAGGGCTAATAGTCCAATCCCATGGAGGCTCCACAAGTGTTGCTCTAAATTTCATGAGATCCCACTAGTTTGGTTTGGTTGTCTCTGTAGGTTTCCCCATCATGATCTTGATGACCCTTGCTCATAGAATCCCTCTTCTTTCTCTTCGACTGGACTCCTAGAACTCAGCCTGGTGCTTGGCTGTGGGACTCTGCATCTGCTTCCATCAGTTACTGGATGAAGGCTCTATGATGCGAGTTAGGGTATTCACTGATCTGATTACTGGTGTAAGCCAGTTCAGGCACCATTCCCACTATTGCTAGTAGTCTAAGCTGGGATCAACCTTGTGGATTTGGGGGAACTTCCCTAGTACCTGGTTTCTCCATATCCCGATGATGTCTCCCTCTATCATGGTATCTGTTTCATTGCTCTCCCACTCCATCCTTGTTCCAGTTTGATCACCCCATTCTCTTATGTTCTCATCCCCCATCCCCTACCCCCCATCCCCCCCCCCCCCCCCCCCCCGTCATCCCCAGTTTACTCATGTAGATCTCATCTATTTCCCCTTCCCAGGGAGATCCATGCATCACTCTTAGGGTCCTCCTTGTTAGCTAACTTCTCTGGAGCTGTTGATTGTAGTCTGGTTATCCTTTGCTTTACATCTAGTATCCACTTATGAGTGAGTACATACCATATTTGTCCTTCTGAGTCTGAGGTTACCTCTGAGGTTAACCTCTGAGTCCTGAGGTTACCTCACTCAGGATGATATTTTCTAGTTCCATCCATTTGCCTGCAAATTTCATGATGTCATTTTTTTTAACTGCTGAGTAGTACTCCATTGTGTATATGTACCACATTTTATTTATCCATTCTGGGTATTACAAGTAATGCTGCTATGAACATAGTTGAGCATGTGTCCTTGTGGTATGATTGAGCATTCCTTGGGTATATGCCCAAGAGTGGTATAGCTGGTTCATGAGGAAGATTGATTCCAAAGTTTCTGAGAAACTGCCATACTGATTTCCAAAGTGGCTGTACAAGTTTGCACTCCCACTAACAGTGGAGGAGTGTTCCCTTGCTCTGCCTCCACTCCAACATAAGCTGTTATCAGTGTTTTTAATTTTAGCCATTCTGACAGGTGTAAGATGGTGTCTCAAAGTCGTTTTGATTTACATTTTCCTGATGACTAAGGATGTTGAGCAATTCCTTAAATGTCTTTCAACCATTTCAGATTTTTCTGTTGAGAATTCTCTTTAGCTCTGTGGCCCATTTTTTTAATTGGATTGTTCAGTATTTTGATGTCTCATTTCCTGAATTTTTTATATATTTTGGAGATCAGCTCTCTGTCAGATGTGGAGTTGGTGAAGATCTTTTCCTATTATGTAGGCTGTTATTTTGTCTTATTTACCATGTCCTTTGCCTTACAGAAGCTTCTCAGTTTCAGGAGGTCCCATTTATTAATTGTTTCTCTCAGTGTCTGTGCTACTGGTGTTATATTTAGGAAGTGGTCTCCTGTGCCAATGCATTCAAGACTACTTCCTACTTTCTCTTCTATCAGGTTCAATGTCACTGGATTTATGTTGAGGTCTTTGATCCATTTGGACTTCAGTTTGGTGCATGGCGACAGATATGGATCTATTTGCAGTCTTCTACACGTTGATATCCAGTTATGCCAGCACCATTTGTTAAAGACGCTTTCTTTTTTCCATGATACAGTTTTGGTTTCTTTGTCAAAGATCAGGTGTTCATGGGTGTGTGGATTAATGTCAGTGTCTTCAGTTTGATTCCATTGGTCCACATGTTGGTTTTTATACCAGTACCAAGCTGTTTTTATTACTATCGTTCTGTAGTAGAGCTTGAGGTCAGGGATGGTAATGCCTCCAGAGGTTACTTTATTGTACAGGATTGTTTTAGCTGTCCTTTTTTTTTTTTCTTTTTCCATATGAAGTTGAGTATTGTTCTTTCCAGGTCTGTGAAGAATTGTATTGGGATTTTGATGGGGATTGTATTGAACCTGTAGATTGCTTTTAGTAAGACTGCTATTTTTACTATGTTAATCTTACCTACCCATGAGCATGGGAGATCTTTCCATTTTCTGATATCTTCTTCAATTTCTTTCTTCAGAGACTTAAAGTTCTTGTCATACAGGTCTTTTATTTGCTTAGTTAGTGTTACCCTGGGTATTTTATATTATTTGTGGCTATTATAAAGGATTATGATTCTATCATTTCTTTCTCAGCCCATTTATTATTTGAATATAGGAGAACTATTGATTTTTTTTTAGTTAATCTTGTATCTTCCACCTTACTGAAGGAGTTTATCAGCTGTAGGAGTTCCCTAGTAGAATTTTTGGGGTCACTTATGTATACTATCATATCATCTGCAAATAGTGAAAGTTTGACTTCTTCCTTTCCAAGTTGTATCCCTTGATCTCCTTTTGTTGTCTTATTGCTCTATATTGAATAGATATGGTGAGAGTGGATAGCCTTGTCTTGTTCCTTATTTTAGTCTAATTGCTTTGAGTTTCTCTCCATTTAATCTGATGTTGGCTGTCAGCTTGCTGTAAATTGCTTTTATTATGTTTAGGTATGTTCCTTGTATTCCTAATCTCTCCAAAACCTTTATCATGAAGGGGTGTTGAATTTTGTTGAAGGCTTTTTTAGCATCTAATGAGATGATCATGTGTTTTTTTTCTTTTAGTTTGTTTATATAATGTATTACATTGACAAATTTTCATATGTTGAACCATTCTTGCATCTCTGGGATGAAGCCTACTTGATTGTCACGGATAATTTCTTTGATGTGTTCTTGGGTTCAGTTTGCCAGGATTCTATTGAGTATTTTTGCATCAATGTTCATGAGGGAGCTTGGTCTGTAATTCTCTTTCTTTGTTGCATCTTTGTGTGGTTTGGGTATCAGGGTAACTGTAGCCTCATAAAAAGAGTTTGGTAATGTTCTTTCTGTTTCTATTGTGTGCAACAATTTGAAGAGCATTGGTATTAGCTCTTCTTTGAAATTCTGGTAGAATTCTGCACTGAAACCTTCTGATCCTGGGCTTCTTTTGGTGGTTTTGATGACTGCTTCTATTTCTTTAGGGGTTATAGTTCTATTTAAATAGTTTATCTAGTCTTTATTTAACTTTGGTGTGTGATGCCTATCCAGAAAATTGTCCATTTCTTTTAGATTTTTTAATTTTGTAGAGTACAGGTTTTTGAAGTATGGCCTGATGATTCTCTGGATTTCCTCATTGTTGTTCAGAATTGAGATTTCATCTTGGTGGATTTTTCCTGTTATAAATATGTAATGTCCTTCTCGATTTCCTTTGATTGATTTTAGTTTAAATTCTATTTTATTAGATATTAAGATAGCTACACCAGCTTGCTTCTTAAGTCTGTTTGATTGGAAAGTCTTTTCCAAGCCTTTACTCTAAGGTAGTATCTGTCTTTGTGTTTCTTGTATGCAGCAGAAGGATGGATCCTGTTTTCCTATCCGTTCTGTCAGCCTGTGTCTTTTTATAGGTAAGTTGTGTCCATTGATATTAAGGGCAATTAATGACCAGTGATTGTTAATTCCTGTTACCTTTTGATGGTAATATGTGTGTATTCTCTTCTTTGGGATTTGCTGCTGTGGGGTTATCTATTGCCTGTGTTTTCATGGGTATATCTGACTTCTTTAGGTTGAAGTTTTTCTTTTATGGATGGATTTGTGATAGGTATTGTTTAAATGTGGTTTTGTCATAGAATGTCTTGTTCACTCTGTCTATGGTGATTGAAAGTTTTTCTGAGTATAGTAGTCTGGGCTGGCATCCATAGTCTCTTAGTGTCTGCATTACATTTGTCCAGGACCTTCTGACTTTCAGAGTCTCCACTGAGAAAAATCATACAAATGTGAGTATAATGGTTCTGACTGGTCTCTCTTGTCTGAATGAACACAGTTTTCTGAATATATACTTGTTTGAATTATATATAACAAACATATAAGCCTTGTTTTGTAAAAATGATATTCTAACTTATTATTGCATTTATCTATCTATCTATCTATCTATCTATCTATCTATTTGTGTATGTGTAGCACATGCTGCAGCATGCATGTGGAGGTCAGAAGACAGCTTTCAGGTGTCTGTTCTCCCCTCTCACCATGTTGCTTCCAGGAGTTGAATTCAGGTCACCAGGTTTGGTGGCAGGCACACTTACTAGCTGAGCCATCTCACCAGCCTTTTCTAACCTTTTTCTAGTGTCCCTTTGTTAAATGTACCTCATCTGGCACCCAGATTTAACTGTACGCCTCTAAAAATCATTAACATTGCCCATGCCCAATGCTTTACCAGGCAGTCTCATTTTCTTTTGTGATTATAAATGAGAAACATAAGAAAAAGCTGGTGGGAGACATAGAAAAACCTGAAGACAAACACCAGTGATCAAGACGAGCCTGTGATTCTAGAGCTGGGCTATCACCACGACAGGCTCTCTGTTACTCGGGGCTCAGAACCCAGCCCTTACCTGCTCTCCTGCTACCATGCCTAGTGGATATTCTCCTCAATCAAGTAGCATTGCTAACTGTGAAAATTCAAAGAATTTTAATGATTTTTCAGAGTAGTAGTTAACTAAGAGGAATTTTGGGTGGGAACTCCAGCACTTCTTTTCTCACGGAGTTTATTTATTCATCCCACTTCTTAGACAACTAAAAATCTGGCAAAGCTGCAGATGTGGCAGAACTGTGCCATATATAAAAGAATAGATTTTATACTTCTAAAAAGCAGCAGACAATCCTCCAATGCCTCCAGTCCATCTGATTCTGTTTTTAAAATGTCATAAAATACCCAATTTTTAAAGCTCAGTACTCTAATTTCAGTTCTATTGATGTAGCAAAGGTTGGCTTATCAGTGAGCTGGTTCTTTTCTATAAATCGAGAACTATCAGTGCATTCCTTAGATAAAGTGCTGTAAAACATACTCAGCTCCAGTCCTGTTGAAAAACACATGTTTGGAAAAGCATCTTATGAAAACAGCCCTGCACAGTAGTTCATCAGGCAATGACATTAATACATGCTGCATACCACAGCTATCATGATCTTCTGAAGTGTGCGCATTCAAACCTCAAATAAACTCTCCCCATGTTTTCTATCCGTTTAACTGTGTGGGTAACATGTTGGTATTTTCTGGGATACAGACAGACATATGTGGCATTCTAGAGTGAAGGCTATGTGGATGAGGGCTGCATTCCTAGTTGAGGCTTTAAGCATAGGGACCTGATTAGTGTCCTTAGAAGGCTCTTTTCTGCTATTTATATAACTTTGACTATAAAAACAAATATCTGTCCCTTTATTCTCTTTTGTTTTTCATTGTTGGCAAAGATTCATAGTTATTTTGGGGCCTTTGACAATCAAAACATCAGAAATAAATGGGTGTTGAAATACTATGAAACTGCTGGGTTCTTTTAACTATTTATAGTTTTACTGCCTGTGAGTATGATTCCACAATTAATTTAAGCATTGTGCTAACCTGTGTTAGATGGTATTATGTACCAGGTGCTAAGTTTACAGGTTTTCATTAACACAAGCCTTGCAACATAAGGCAAGTCTGGTTGCTAGCCTATTATATAACCGAGGAAATTGAGGCCCAAAGTTTAAATAAGCTAGCAGACTATGTGCATAGAAGAGGTGAGGTAAAAGTCCTAAAGTCCTCCTCCAGGATGTACAAGCTCTATGTTCTCTTACCTCATCTGGAAGTCAGCTAAAGTATTCACTTGCATATAGAGGTGTTAAACTTACCAGACAGGGTAATTTGGGGATCTGACTCACATAACCAATATTTATGAGATCCAGTATATGAATGTCCTGTGGACATCCATACTAACATTGGTTCTTTGGTTTTGTGTAAGCTGATAGAACAGGGGGGAAAAAAAGAAAGAAAAAAATTAAAGCTCAGGCAACCAACCGACAGATGAATCAATCAATCATTTAAGTACAGTGTTGGATGGGAAGAAAGGAAAACCCATGTTACATGCTTTCCCTGGAAATTACAGAGATTCACTTAGGTCACATCAGGTAAAGCTGAGTTTATTGATGCATTAGTGATAGTGGTGAGAAGTTGGAAGCTGGGAAGGTCATGGACAGCTCCACATCAGGCCATTCTCTCCATCATTCTTTCTGGCCTTTGTGTTCCAGTTCTCACCCATGCCTGCTCTCTTCTCTGTCTCTGCTCTGTTTTCCTCCGTGTGTCTCAGGCCAAGTGTGTTGGAGTCTGTCCGATTGATTGCCACCTCTCTGTCATAAAACTCTTCAATTTTAGAACAACTATGTAATTTATCACCTACACAAAAGACATCTATGAATGGTAGGAGGGGCTAAATACATAACTGTTTAACCTTACAAAACCATTTATTCTGTGAGTAGAATTTTTAAGAGTTCCTTTACAAGTTATTTTAAAACCTTTTCTTCTAGAATTAAAAATATCCATGTGTATGCCTGCAGCCATCCCGGACTATCTAATAATGTTTCTCATTGCTTCTTAGCTTATATACGCTCAAGAAAAATTGGAGTTAAAACAATTAAGTAAAATGCAAAAGAACCTCCATTTTATCTAAATTACACCCACGGTCACACACACCCCTCCTTCTCGTGGGAAGCTTTCATTGAGAAGTGTATTTTAGAAATAACTAACAATTTTAAGTAAACACTGATGCTTTTTCAGTAAATTTTATGCTTTGGTTTTCATGTGGCTGCAACGGCCCCCTTGGAGACACTGTTAAAAAATGTTTTTGTAAGATACATGTTTATAATAAAGCTTTATGAAAACAGACATTGACTACCTCTGTGTTTTATTAAGAATACCCCCTTTACTTTTTCCTTACAGTGATTCATTGATTTTGTTCAGGGGTGGAGTATGTGGAGGTCAGAGGACAATGCGTACGTCCCATTCTCCCCTTCTACCCTGTGGGTCCTGGGGACTAAATGAGGTTGTCAGGCTTTTCCCTCTGAGCCATCTCATCGCCAGTGTAGCCCTGTCTGAGATGGTTGGCAAGCCTCTTCATGACCACAGAAAGAAGGTTTATCAGGTAACAATTCCTAACTGCAGCACCGTCACTAAGTGGCAAACCCACTGTGGTCTGAGTGCACAGAGGACTAGTGGTCTGTCTGCCGAGGAGCTTCCCCTGTCCACTCCCCCCACTAACTTGACACACCCTTCACCTTGTTTTCCACATGTCTTACTCACTTACTATCTAGATTTTCTGACTCTCCTCAAGTCCAGGTGAGTCAAACACTCTTGAGTGTGTCTCCTAGGAACTACTTTGTATCTGAGTAATGTTCTCTTCATCAGCAAAAACCTTAGGTGCACTTTGTTTGTTTGTTTGTTTGTTTGTTTGTTTGAGGTTTTTGTTTTGATGTGTTATTCTTTTCAAACCCGGTCTCCTTCAAGCCAGGCTGGCCTCATACTGGCTATGCAGCTAAGGATTATGTTGAATTCCTTCTTCTCCTGCCTCCACTTTCCAAGTGCTGGAATTCAGGGCTGGCACCAGCAGGCCCAGTCTATCTTCTTAAAGAGAAGTGGGAATTACACTTCCTTGATTTTGAAAAGTATTGAAAATTGGGGATTTGTTTATGATCCACTTTGAGATTTAGCCGTGTGATAAAAGGGTAACCTTTCCCTTATAAACAAGAAATTGCAGACAGGCAAAGTGCAAGCCCATCAACTCTATCCTTGTGTATTCTAATAAGGTCTTAATAAACAATACCTTGTTAAAAACTTTAAAACCCAGAACAGTGGCTAAACTGATGCACCAGGATTCTCTCAGGAAAACTCTGAGCACCTTGTATTTGTAACAGAATAACAGTCTACCCTTGCTGATTCTGTGAGTGTGGAGCTCAGGGGTGGGGGTGGGGGTGATCATTCATGTTCAAGAAGCTCCTCCACAGAGGATACCCTGCTGGGTTTTCCAAAAACATAGTAATCAAGTTCTGAGTAGGATAAACCTCACAATGAAGAATGACCACAGAGTAGGGAGACAAGTTCCAAAAAGATGGTAAAGCTGGGAGTGAACCTGCTATGAAAGGAGAAAAGCGCCATGTCGTTCTGCTTTCTGTGGTGTAACACTTTAGACAATGGACTTTTAAGGAGAAAAGGATTATTTAGGCTAATATGTTCAGAGGTTCTAACTCATGCTGAACCATTAACTTTAGACTCATGGCCTGACCGCACTTCCTGGCACAAGTTTATGGAATGGAAAGGCCACTCATCTCATTGCCAGACCGTGTAGGAGAATGAAGGGATTGAGGTCCCACAGCTTGGTCGAAGTCTTGCCAGGTGACCAGTAGTACTAACAACTTCCTGTAGTAACAAGCTAGAGACCAAGCCTGTCACACAAAACCTTGTTCCTGGTCCTGCAGGTGGCTTTCACACAGTGACATGTCTCAACCATAGCTAAAGGGCTGAATTAAGCCTCCCTGTGTTTATTATTGCACAAATAAGTTCAGTGAACATCAGTGTTAAAAATAAACTTCTAATTCAACTATGGAAATCATTTTCTCATTATAATGGTTTTGTTCCTGTTCATAAAACTCTGTTTTTATTAATTAAGTCATTATTTGCATGCAACACTGACTGAGAACATAAATAAATGCTAAGAGACATCACCTCCCATTTCCATAGCAACAAATTAAAAACAAATACTAGTCGATTAAGTGTTTCCTGCTTGACTCACAGGCACACATTAATACCCTGGATCTCTGGTCCCTCCCAAAGAATATTCCCTGTCCAGAGAACTCCTGGGAAATACGTTGGTTTTGACAGGAAATGGTTTGGGAGGAGCATGGAGTGAGGTGCTAAATTCCATGGGAGCTGAATTTTGTAGGCGTTTGTTTTGGCAGCAGTAAGCAAACATGGGAAGATTTTGGATGTAGAGATAACGTGAAAGAATGGTGGTCGTAGAGGCGCAGCCAGTAGTGGCTTGCAGTGTGTCGTTGGAGAGGTGGAAAGAGGGACTCTTCAGACAGCCAGGCAAGGCAGGGGATGAGCAAGTCCAGACAAGAGACTTAACAATACTCAGGACTCCAAATACTGATTTCTTGCTTTAGACACAGCTCCTCGAATACTTGAGATTTGGGTAAGTGTTTATATTTGAATAATGCATGACCTATCAAATGTTAATTTCACAGAAAATAATTTTACAAGAAAATAATAAAAATAAGCCTAACAAACTTTTTTTTTTTTTTGATACTAGAAATAGAGCACTTCGGATTGTTTGAGTAATTCTTTGTCTTCCTGCTGCCATTGTTAGGAAATACGTTAACTGGACATTTAATGGAAGGAATACTATTTCTAACAAAAAGATGACCAATATTTCCTTGTTGGGGTGGAAATGAGCCCTTAAACTGTCTAAACAGCTGAGAAGTGACTCAGCCAGCAAATCACTTGCTATACAAGCCTGGGAATCTGATTACACTCTCCAGCACTCACCTTCAAGAGCAGGGCAGCACTCTCTCAGGCAGCCTCGCAGCTGAGGAGGCAGAGCCAGGAAGATTTCTGGCTTGACTGGTCATACAGTCTAGCCAGTTGGTGAGCCTTGGGTTCAGGGACAGACTCTGTCTCAGCAGTTAGAAGCACTTGCTGCTCTTCCAGAGGATCACAGTTCAGATCTCAGCACCCACAGCAGATGGCTCACAAATCTAACTCCAGCTCCATGAGACCCAATGTCCCATTCTGGTCTCCGTGGATAAATACACACTTATAGCATACATACATACACACACACACACATACACACACACACACACACACACACACACACATGCACACGCACACACACAAAGTAAATATTCCAAAAATAAAGGTAAGGAGTAGTTGTGGAAGATACCTGATATAAACACATAACATGTGCTCAATTCCTTACACATACACACACACACAAAAAAACATATACACACAAATAAGTGGATAAATAAAAAATTAATAAATGAATAAAAGAGATAAAAATACAGAAGGAAATCAGACTACACCTTATTAATCATTGTACCATTTGTGCAACATGGCGCCTAATATATTAAGTAGTATAGATTGAGCTAATACAGGGAATATCCTGTTTTGTGATATAATTACAAATATCCTTGGATTTGGAGACTTATCAGCTTATCCAAGTTCCCTAAGTATTTGTACAGATGTGTAGAATGTTAATCATATGTCGTGAGTAAGGGTTTGGATTCTAAGAGTCTAAGAATTCAAGGCTCTAAGTCTATCATACTTCTATGTCTTATGTATTCACCCTGTTAGCATTCAGAACCACTTCTTGAAATCCTGGCCAATAAGTAGATAATATCCTGGCCCGCCCAGCATCCTGATGTCATCCTATGTTCCCAGCTCTTTAATCAAGGACTCCTCCCCCTTAGTTCTCTCTTTCCCCCTCTAGTCACAAGGTAGTGCACACCTCCCCCCTCCTTCTCTCTATCTCTTTCTCTCTCTCTCTCCCTAGCTCTCTCTTTCCCTCTCCCCTCTCTCTTTCCCTTACCAAATAAAACTCTCCACTGAGCCTTGTCTGGATGGCATCTCTGTCTCTCACCTGCTGTGTGGCACCTTGGCTCCACCTGCCAAGGCCTCTCTCTTGACACACAACCCTCCCCCCCCCTTTTTTTTTTTTTACCATGAACCATACTTTTTAGTAAAAAACTACAAAATTGTTTGAAAAAATATTTTCTCCTTTTTTTTCATATTTTATTCTTTTTCAGACACTTAACATTCAGTGATGTTTTTTATGTCAGCATGAGGCAGACATCACTGCAGTGACTCAGGGTAAAATGCATCATTAATTTTATGCTATGTGAATTTTACATCGTGTTAAAAGTTTTCACAGTTGTCTGCCTCTGCAAGTCTCAATCCTGAACAACAGAGTGCTCTTCTCTACTCTGACTGTTTTAGGAGAAACACATATCTAGCCAAATAATGAAATACCAAAATGAAAATTAGCATAGAAAAAAAAGCGCCCTAATTTTTAAAGTACACACAATTTGTTCTTTCACTATTCAGTTTTTCCGTATGAACAGGACCAAGTTTGTGTTTGTTTCTCATAATTTGATCAAATCACTAAGATGCTTAATTCAATTGCTCTGCGGCAATGTCTTACCCTGACTTTCCTCAAACCAGTGGGGTTTTTTGTTTGTTTGTTTGTTTGTTTGTTTGTTTGTTTGTTTTTAGTGAACCAGATATGAATGACTTGGGCTTATACAGCAATCCATACTCATACAACCATGCTTGATGACAGTGTCGGTTCACTTAGCTTCTCCATAGGAAAGAACAGTCTAACAGATTCCATAGCCAGACCCCAGTTGTACTTCTGTGTAGCAGACGCCACAAGCCCAGGTCTAGTCTTGCTCTCACTAAGAATTTCAGTAAGAAACTCACACAGTTCTAGGGATAGAGTATTCAAAAATATTCTTACCTACCAATCAAGCAATGCTTCGCACATTCTGGTAGCCTTTTCTCCAATGAAAAGTTCCTCCTCCTCTCCCAATTGCTCTTCCCCCTCACCTCTTCATTATCCTCCCTCTCCTGCTCTGTGGACTCCATTCTTCATTCCTTTCCCTCTCCTATTCTGTACACCCCCTCTTCTTCCCCTCCCTCTCCTACCTGAGGACCCCCCCCTTTATTCTCTTCCCTCTCCTGCTCTGTGAACCACTTCACCCTTCTCTCTTCCTGTTTCTCATAATAGTTTTGAAAAGATATGTATACCTATCTTTGGTACAGCAGAGACACACTAATGTGCATTTAACAATTACAACACAATGTCGAGATATCCTACAGCATGTGCCCATATCCTGTCCTTACTCTACCGCAAATACTTAGTGGTTCTTTACTCTATGAAAAACTATGGCTTTGAAAGGGTCCACAAGAATGTTCTTTCCCTAAAGACCATTTGACTTACTCAAGTCCTTCTTCAAGTTCCTTTTGCAGGAAGATCTTTCCCCCTGACTTTATTTGTAGATGCAGTCCACCTTCCTAGGCTCTGTTTCACTTACTGTCGATTTCAACCACAATTTAACTTGACGTATGCTATTCTGTGTGTTATCTGTCGCTCAGCTACAATGCAACTTCCTTGAGTATTTAGTAAATATTTGAGTTAATGAGTACATCCACACTTATCTAATAAACATAAGAAAGAGTAAATATTGTCACATTTTTGTATGGTCACTCAAAGTATACTCACCTTCACATTGTATTCTGTGTAGCCTATCCACAACCACACATATGCACATGAATATGCACTATAAGTCAACTGGAGGCCATAATAACCTTTCCTTTTGTATTCTTAACATTCTAACTTCAGAATTTAACTTCTCTTCTTTCTTACATTTTGACTTTGGAATTTAAACTGTCTCCACTATCATTGTCTCATATCTGTCATTAGGAGATGGCAACAATTTAAACCCTTTGATGCTGAAATCCTGCTCTATATAGTATTTAATATGCACTAACTTAAAACTCAGCAGCCTACAAGAGACTAGCAAGTAGTAGTTACTATAGGATAGTGCATTATGTTGATGCACAACTATGCATGGATATATATATATATATATATATACACATATTTTTGTTGTGTGTGTGTGTGTGTGTGTGTGTGTGCTTATAAAACTGGGCCACAGCTAACAAAAGGAATATGCATCTGTATCTTATATGAGAGATTTTTTTTATTTCCTCTGTCTCTTTGAGAGTAACTAAAGTTAATTTCTGAAATTTAATAAGACTGTATTAATGGGATCTATGGTTTCATTTGTCTTTTACACAAACCTTATCAAGTCTCATCATTTCAATTATCACCTCTATCTGTATAATTCCCCAATTGAGTTTCAATCTTGACCACTCTTGTGAACTCCACTATCACATTTCTAATTGCCTACAGGGCCTTTCCATGTGGGAGTCAGTGCATCACTGTGAACCCACCAGAAGCTGTCAGTGCCCTGTCTTGGCTCCTGCTCCATCATCTAAAATGGGAGGGTGTGTGTCTTGATTCACAGTTTAAGGCCAGAGAAATGTGTTCTTCTTTCCAAACATGTTTACATTGCAGGGAATTTTCCTGCCGAATTCCATCTTTTTATATCCTCATACCTACTTTTTGTCTTCCATAACTCTGTTATTATGTTATAATGATTTTAACCACTCTGTTTTCTCTTCTACTCTCTCGACTATACCCTAACCTTTAAGAGTTTAAAATACATTACTTTAGTCATGCCAACACTTCTATAAAATTTTAAAGGATTGGTTCTTGGAAAATCCGGTAACTTTATGTGAAAAATTTAAAAATTCCAATACTCAAGTTATTCCTATTGTTCCTTGGACACATCTAGCAATGTCCTACTTGGCTTCGTGCTATGGTTTGGATGTGCTTTGTATCCCCCAACAATAGGATTAAAGGCATCGTGCCCTTGGTGACACTACTGGGAAGTGATGGGCCTCTGGGAGGTGGGGCCCAGTGGAAAACTCTTGGGTCATGAGGGGCCATGTTCTTGGAAGGCAGTTCTCACAGAGCTGTTTTAGAAGCACGCACTTGGACAAACCCTCTTCAGGTTTCAGACGTAGATGGTGGCTGTGACCACTGAATCTGCTGCAATCTGAAGCAGCCTGAAAAAAGCTGCTTCAGCCTGCATGCCTGGGACCTCAGCAACAGTAAAGCTAAGCAACCTCCCCCCACCCTTGACTTCTCTTCGTGTGCATGCATGTGGTGTGTGTGGCCATGTGCACACATGTTTGCATGTATGTGGATGCAAGTGTGTGCACAGCTGGATCCCCAAGCTTGATGTCAGGAATCTTCTGTGCGAGGTCTTTTGTTATAGTGAAGAAAAGCTGACACATACACATTTCTTCTTTCATAGATTGCTGAAGTGGAGACTTTCCACTCTTGAGTAGGATGAAGTTTCATTTAGCTTGTGGTCCTGATTCCTCTAACCTGTGATCATTCCACACTTTCAAGATGCCTAGATCAAGTCGAGGATGTGTCAGTCCTGTGGTTTCAGAGTGATATTCTGCATACCTACAAAATGACTTACAGCTTTGACCACACAGATTGAGACAAACTTACAACATGCTCTTTACATGGTTCACTTGCATTTGCCTTTGCCTGTCTTATTTCTTACTGCCATTTAGCAATTTCATCTAGGGAAAGCTCTTCCCTTAAACTCTTTTTGGAAAAAAAATTAGATTTATTTTATTGTGTGCGTATGATTTTGCTTGCATTTGTGTATGTGTACCACATGTATGTCTGGTACCTGTAGAGGTCAGAAGAGGGCATCAGATCCCTGGAACTGGAGTTGTGGATGGTTGTGATTCACCATGTGGGTTCTGGGAAGTGAACTGAAGTCTTCTGGAAGAGCAGCCAGTGCTCTTAACCACTGAGCCATCTCTCCACCTTTCAAATTCTTTTGTTGATGGTTGGTTGGTTGTTTTTTTGAGATAAGGTCTCACTGTGTAGCCTTGGCTGGTCTTGAATTCACAAAGATCTGCCTGTCTCCCAAGTGCTGGGATTAAAGGTGTGTGCCACCACACTCAGCAGCCCTCAAACTCTTGATGTAACACACCAACTGGTTTTAACTCACAGCCTGGTGGGTACTAACACCAGGGGCTCAGGTTTTATGTAAATCATCCTTTCAGTTGAATACACATGGTCAAATTGATTGTAGCTTTCACCCAAGGGATTGTTAACTCAGATGCTAATTATGTTAGCTAGACTTTAAATTAAAACGAGAAAATAAAAACAATGCTAGAGAGAAGACAGAATAAATTCAGGATTTAATATTATCATCATTTGACACCTACTGTGTTGTCTACGCTTATATTGCATGCTGTATGTATTTATATGTACAAACACATGTGCATGCATGAAGGAGCTGAGAGGGGAGGGAAAAAGGAGCCAGGCTTGATGGATCATGTGTATAATCGCATCAGTGAAGTTGAGGATTGCTATGAGTTTAAGGTTAGCCTGTGCTACAGAGCAAGAGCCTGTCTCAACAACAACTAGAGAGAGAGAGAGAGAGAGAGAGAGAGAGAGAGAGAGAGAGAGAGAGAGAGGATGTAATGGTGCCAGAAATAGAGAATGATTCATTTTCTGGATTAAAATCAATGTTCAGAAACGATACAATTGCATGAAATCAATTTCAAAGGAGTTATGATAGTTAACCTTCCATGACAATTTGACCAGTGTAGAGTCACCCGGGAGACACAAGTTCATTTCCGTTCATGTCTGTGAGGACATTTTTAAAAGAGTCGCTGAGGATCAAGATGGCCTGAATGTGACACTACCTGCTGGGGGAATAAAGGAAAGGGGGGAAAGCCAGGGCAAGGTTAAGCACTCCATCTCTCGCTCTGTCCATCCTGGCATGAACTCCTCTGCTTCACTCAGCTTCCTGGCTACTATGGACCTAACACTCATGGCAACTCCTGACCCCATTAATTGTTCTTGTGAGGTGGTTCAGTAGCTGTGGGAAAGTTGCTGCTTCAGGTATGGAGCAGGAGGGTCACTAAGATGTTCTCATGTGCTTACTTATGTGGATTCACTTAGTATTTGCACATCTCCTGAGCATCACAAAATACTTGCAATGAGTATGAAGGCCTTGGAAGGACTTCTGATTCTTCCCGTATTGCCTTTAAATCTGCAATCAAAAGTTCTTCTTTCCCTGGAGAATTTTGTTTGCAGATTGTAATCCAGACAAACAGAGGGAAAAATAGAGGGAATGATTCTTTTTTTGTTGTTGTTTGTTTGTTTTTCAAGACAGGGTTTCTCTGTGTAGTTTTGGTGCCTGTCCTGGATCTTGCTCTGTAGACCAGGCTGGCCTTGAACTCACAGAAACCTGCCTGGCTCTGCTTCTCGAGTGCTGGGATTAAAGGTGTGCACAACCACTGCCCAGCTGACTTCATTTTCTCAAATTTTGCTCTGTACTTGCTAACTCCCTAGACAAGGTGGAAGGCTCCGCTGTGTTTCAGAACTTTGTTAAAACACTCTAGTCCAGTTCCTGTCTTAACTTTATGGAAGAGACGATTATATCAATTATCTTTTTTGTTTTTGTTTTTTGTTTTTCGTTTTTTTCAAGACAAGGTTTCTCTGTGTAGCTTTGGTGCCTGTCCTGGATCTCGCTCTGTAGCCCAGGCTGGCCTCGAACTCCCAGAGATCTGCCTGGCTCTGCCTCTCAAGTGCTGGGATTAAAGGCGTGCGCCACCACCGCCCAGTTTATATCAATTATCTTTAAAGCATAATGATTACGAAAGTAATCCCAGAACTACCAGTTCTGGAAGTCTCCAATGAGAACTGGAGCATATTCAAGTTGAAACAATGAAACGGACTCTTAATCTTTCTGATTTCAAATGAGGTCCCCCGCTTCTCATTGTGTTCTTAATTTCATCCATTGCTTATGACAGTGTTGGCTTTCAAGGGTGATTTGGCAGTGTAGATGTACTGCTAACCTTAGCACTGTAGAAGATGTAGGAATAAAGAGAAAATGTAATTTTCCTTCCTAGACTACAGATGATTAATGTTACAGTCTGTGCATACACTGTGAAAGAAAATATTTGAAATTCATTGTTCTCAATTAGTTTCCATAGGAAGAGGTAGAGACATTCCATCATGTTGATGCGCTTTGCTAAGAGGTACTGGCTCTGTAACATCACTATGTAAAATGGGTAGTGCAAATATATAATGACAAAGCAATGGTGTTAAGATAAGACTGATGTCTTTTACCTACTACTGCTTGGCACTAATCAATAGTCTAGTTCATTGACTGATTGCCTTTTTTTCTTTCTTGGTGCTGGGAATTAAACCCAGATTCTCATAGTAGGCAAGTGCTCTACCACTGAGATGCCTCCACAGCCATGTATTTTAGGATGCATGGGGAAATACTGAGTCAGGATAAGAATCTTATCAGCCACCAGGTTTATTTTTCATAATTTTTATTTATTTATTTTTCCATTTGTTTATCTATGAGATGTTTATCAAGATGTTTATCTTGATGAGAAGAAAAGGCACACACAGGCAAGAAGATGTCAAATGCAAGTGAATTACATAAATAGAACATGCTGTAAGTCTGTCTAAATGTGTATAGTCAAAACTATAAGGTATCATGTAAGTTAACTCACCCCAGTTTGAATGTTATGACTTAGCCAGAGTTCCATGCCTATATGTGCAGTTTTATCCTACTGAAACTGTGGAATTTCTCCCACCATACTTATTTCAGCCATATAGATTCACCAAATGCCCAAATAACATACATCAAAGGGCATAACCTTAATTGTATTTCTGTACATAATTTCACAGACTCTTAGGATGTTAGGAAAGATCCACTCTCTAGCCCCATATATAGTGTGAATCTGGAAAAAAATTTATCCCTTTCTTCTAATGAGAACATAAAAATTCATTTTTCTCTGATAAATTATATGTAAAATATTAGGGGAATAAATTAGACCATAAAATATGCTTCCATATAACAAGAACTTACATGATAAAATGAAATATGTGTGTAAGTTTATCTCTCTCCATACTTATTTATATTATGCTGCAATTGTTTCCTGGCCCCATCTTCATGTGTGCCTCAAGTTTCCTGATCCAAAACCCCTGTGTTTTGCCTTCTTCAGGAATTAAGTCTTCAACCTTCCCTGAAGAAGGAAGTAACAGCCATCCAGAAGTCCCTGAAGAGGGGAGAGAAGAAGGGATCTTACACAGCCAGAAACTAATCCTTCTGATGCTAACACCCACCTGATCAGAAGACAAGGCACCAGCCAGGTGTAGTGGCACACGCTTTTCATCTCAGTCCTTAAGAGGCAGAGGCAAGTGGAGCTCTGTAAGTTTGAGGGCAGCCTGGTCTACAGAGTGAGTTCCAGGACAGCCAGAGCTATATAGTTAGACTTTGACTCAAAATAACAAGTAAGTAGATAGATAGATAGATAGATAGATAGATAGATAGATAGATAGATAGATAGATAGATAGATGATAGATAGATAGAGATAGATAGATAGATAGATAGATAGATAGATAGATAGATAGATAGATAGATAGATAGATAGATAGATAATTAAATAAGCAAAGTTTTCTTGTAGGGTAGAAAGACTCAGTCCAACTAAAGTATTTACTGTTTTAACTTTACTTATTCTGCAAGACAGTTAAGTAATAATAAGATCTATTATTTAATGAATTTGAAGTTGAAACACCTGTTATGAAATGAGGTCACTGTGCAGTGTAATGGATCCCTGATCCATTTCTGCAGCTTGGGTTCAATTTCCAGTTCTACATAAATTAGGCATATTGGCACACGCAGACAAACCCAGAAAACTAGGGATGTGCAGCCAGGAAGATCAGAAATGCAAGGTCAGCCTCCACTATGTAATAAGATTGAGTCAGCCTAGGATATATGACACCCGGTCACAGGTACACAGACATACACACACACACACACACACACACACACACACACACACCCCTTTTAGATTCCACAACATTTAGATGAGACTTCTGAGAACTATGATTTTATCCACACTACAGAAAGATACAGACTATAGAGGAATCTTTAACGACCCCCCAGTATACACTGGATATAGCATGTGTATATAGCAGGATACACTGGGCCCATCTGACTTTTGATATTCATCAAATTATTTTATACATCATCTTTGTTCTATTTTATTTCCAGAATTCAATTTATAAATTAGCTGATATTATATAGCTCCCAATATGTTTTATCTTCAGTTTATGCATTTTTCCTATTGAATTATTTTGAAAAATCAAAGGTTAGAGCTCATTTTATATTAGAAAGTAAAGGTATATTAAATAGCCAGAAGCTACTGAAAATGTTGGAGAAGAGTTAGAAAACAGGTAATGCAGGCAGCAATGGAGATGACAGAGATCAGCCCATCAGGAAACAAAGCACTCATGGGTAAATTACTGACAGATGTGTGATTATCTCATGGAAATATCCTGTTCTACTGGGTATTTATATCTATGGATTATTATGAAGATGATTTCCTCTCAAACTGTACTGTTGAATTGAAGAAATGATGTTATGCAATAATAGCGTTAATTTAAAATAGAATTTTGATGATTAAGGATTTTTTCAGTAAATATAGTAAGGAATTATGATAGAGGTTAGTTTAGTGGTAAAACTAAATAGGTAAAGAGGTAGGATATAGTGTTGTCCCCACTCCTGATAAAGAGGATGGAAAACAAGAACAAAAAATGTCACACAGCTAGGACTTAAGAGTTTCTCTTGAGGAGTCATATAGATTACTGCCTAGGTCAATGTTTAAGGAAAACAACTGAGTCCCAGGAGGTAACTCAAGTTCTTTTTGATGTTGAGAAATGTGGTCATGGATTCTGGTGTACATCATGGCTAAAAGAAAACTTTAAACAATTGACTACATGTAACTAGAAAACAAAAGATTGGATGGTTAGTTAACATAATTGGACTAGACTCTAAAATATGAAAGGTGGAACTAGCAACTTGTTTTTCTGACAATTATAAAAACTACTACTGCCTATGTAAATGGTTATGGCAGACAGACTCCTCATCTATGGGAAGTCATGTTTTTCACCTGTAACATGTAAAATGCTTAATCATGTAAGGGATATGAAAAAACATGCTTTTTTTTACTTGTATTCATTGTAATCATTCACTTAAAAACCAAAATGTAACCACATTTTAACTTTTATATTGCTTGAAAGATTCTGCTGAGGTATATAAACTGTAAAGGAAAAAATAAAGAAGTGTAGAAGGAAAATACCAGGAAAAATGTAGAAGGAAAGATGTAGGAGGACATCAGGAAGTAGTTAGAAGGAAGTCATCAGGAAAGACACAGAAGGGAAATACCAGGGTAGAAGAACAGAATAGAAAAAGAATATAGTAGAACAAGGAACAGAAAGAATAATAAAACAGAAGAGAAACTTTTATCTCTCAGGAAAAAAGTCTATGTGTGTTTTTCCTCTCTGACTCTCCATCTCGTTCCCAGTCTCTCTGACCTGCAGAAGGTTGCTCCCTCTGCATGGTAGCTTAAACAGATGGACCCTTTTGATTATAAGTCCAAGAGAGAACTCTTTGCAGGGTAACATCTTTAACTCTTCCACAATCAGTATCATGCTAGAAGACATTTTGGATCTGGCTACATAGATGTTATTATTTTTGACTATTTATAACACTATATGTGAAAACAAAAGAAAACCTGGAAAAATATGTCAAAACTTCATTTTTTTTAAAAAAAATTCTAGAGGTATTTAAATAAAGAGATCATTGCTTTTGCAATAGCACACTGTTAGACATCTATGGACATCAGGTCTTCATCCATATAGTTGAACTTGTCACCATAGACTGAGGTCTTTCTTGTGGCTGGGTGACAGAGAAACTTCTCATTTGAAGTCAGGTAAGCCAGTAAGCTGCCATCTTCTGTGATCTCTGCCTCATTCCTATCTGCCCTACCTTCCCCAAATGATGGCATATAACCTGTAAGCCCAAATAACTGTTTCTTCCAAGCTGTTTTGGCAACAGTGTTTATCACAGCAACAAAAACAAACTAAGACATATGGGTTGCCCAGGAATATGCTGAAGGCAAGGAAAGTACACGAAGACAACCCAGCAGAATTCTGCAAACTGAGCTCTACCTACTTAAAAGAAAACCTCAGGGTGAGGATGAGTGATGATTTATAACACTAGGCATGTGCCATGAAGTCATATTTATTACCATTTACATGATAGCTGGCCTGATGGGTAATCAACGGACTGAATATCAGAGGGAAAGGGAGACGGTAAGTAAGACTTTTCAAGGGAAGATAGTCTAACCCCAAGGAGTACTACAAAAAGCGGTAACTATGAGAGATGTTTCTTTACCTTGTGTTATTTTGTGTGATTTATTTGCACACTGATGGACCCTGGTGTCCTTCTACTTATCAGTGCTCATTGCACTTTGATGGAATCAGAGGACCATCTCTAAATTCTGTCTAAATTTTAAATATAGCTTTAATTTTAAAAACTCATTGAAATATCATTCTAGTTTTTAATGTTTCTAGGCTCCCTATAACAGCAGATTAAGACAGAAATTTTAGGACAATGTCCTATTTCTCAGGGCAGAGAAGGCTGGAGGCATAGTATTCAATCATGAGCAGAAGACACTTCAAAAGAAAGAAATTCATTGATTATAAATCAGCATGTAGTCTAACTTCTCTACACAGTGACTAGAAACAAAGACAAGATTCAGGAAGAGACAAGTGCTAGACAGAGTATGCACTGGACTAGAGGGAAGGAGAGCAAACTTGGACATGTCCTCCCATCCCTGGGGTCCAGCTGTATCAGGGGCTATTCAGCCTAGAGACAGAATGTTGACTTTATGAGTGTCCAAGAAGCTACATATCCACGTCTGTAAAATAAATATTTTTGTAGACAGATTATAAAACAGCCACATGGGGACATGCAGCCAATTAAGAGTTGACACAACCAGTTAAGGGGATTTCTAGTAACCACAGACATAAGATTGTCTCCTCTGAGCATTTGCTGATCTGCCTATACCTGTGGTCTCAATCTTCCATTATATTTTTGTATGTCTTATATCTCCACATTGGTCTCAGATTTATCCTAAAATCCAGGACTCATCATATTAATCCATTATTATAAAATAATTTGCTGCTTCCTGTTATGAAGTTTACATTTATACACACAGCCCACAAAGTCCATTTTATAATAAATCTTTGCTATCCATGCAGCCTCACATCTTCACTTCCTGTGGCTTGAAACTGTTAAGAATGAAGCTATATGCATCTTCCATTCCTAAGAAACTATCTTGCACATTAACAAGGCCATAAAACACATGTAGCTGTATCTATTATTATGCTTGTGGTACCCATGATGTGTACATAAGATTCTCTGTCCTTTCCCTTACAATGTAAGTTTCGTGTGTGTGTGTGTGTGTGTGTGTGTGTGTGTGTGTGTGTATTAGCAGATCCTCACAGTTCAGCATGGAAGCGGGTACATGGACTCCCACAAATAACTACTAGAATGAAAGAATAAGTAAGCACGTGCTCTGACTCCCACCTCCTCACCCCCTGCCCCCATCCCCCTGCCCAGTGTATATTAATCTCCAAAACTGCGTATTTAAGTGAAATTAAGTCCCTCAGTCACAAATATACTTTTAACTAGATATGCACAGCCCAAAGAGCCTACTTGGAGCCTTATTCCTGTAAGATGCATTTTTCTTAAGGTAGATCATCAGCTGCTTATATTTTCCCAGGACAAATATGGTCTTGAGAGCCTGTCCTAATTGAACAATTGATTAATTAGCACTTTTCTGTCTTCACCAGGGAGTGAGAATTTAGAGGGTAATACTGTGCTAATAAGTTCACACCTTTCCTATTTTAAACTGTTTTCAATTTGGGAAATACAAATCCCTGAGACAAGAAAAAAAAATAAATCTTCTCATCTATGCAAAACTCAAAGTAGGTCACCTCACCTGTTTCTACTTGACTAGACCATTTGATGAGGAAGGAGCCATTTCCCTCTCACGTGTCTGCTTCAAATCTAAGACATATTTGAAGGAGAATACCACAGCACAATATTCAGAGGTGCAAAGAGCAACCGTATGTCATAGGCAGTTCAGTAACGAGTTGTGAGGAACAGATCTCCTTTCCTTACTTGACAAGTCTCTTCTACTCAGGTACTCAACTTCATTTGTGATCGTTAGTGAGTAATAGCCAACAGCTGGAATGTCTATTGTTTATTGCTTTGCTTACTTTTAAATATGGTTTCATGGATCTGAAGATATGGCTCAGCAGTTAAGAACACTTGATGCTCTTGTAAAAAAATAAAAAAATAAAAATAAATAAAATAAAACAAAAAAAACAAAAAAAACTAAACAGGTTTTGTTCCCAGCATCCACAGGATGGCTTACAACTAACTATAACTCCAGTTACAGAGAATCTAATGCCCTTTTCTGGCCTCTGCAGACACCAGGAATATGTGTGATACACATATGAACATGCAGGTAAAATATTTATTATATACATCAAATAAATAAATATTTTTAAAATACAAGCACAAAATATTTTTCAAGATTTATTTTTATTTTGTGTATAGGAGTATTCTCCCTGTGTATATGTTTGTGTGTCACTTGAATTCCTGGTACCCAAGGAGGCCAGAAGAGGTTGTCAGATTACCCAGAACTGCAGTTAGAGATAGTTGGGAGCAACTTTGTGGCTGATGGGAATTGAACCCTGGTCCTCTAGATTACAAACTAGTGCTCCTAACTACAAAACCATCTCTCCAGCCTCTAAACAAATAAAATCTTTTAAAAATCTACATTTTGTCTTGAGGTCTCTTGAAAGGAGCCATAAACTAACCCAGTCCACATCCAGCATCACTGAACAGGGTGGAGTTAGGCTCTGTGGTGTCTGTCAAGGGAGACTGGGAGTAGTGGAAGCAAAGGTATGGGACAGAAAAGGGCTGTCATTCACTGGCTCCAGAGGATTCTGAATCAGCAGGAGACTGATGGAAGTGTAAGAGGTGACAAGAACTCAGCCAGTGGGAACCAGAGAGCTGGAGAGAGGATCTGTGAAAACTCACCCTATGGACACCATCCCTTAGGCATTCCTGAATGTGTTGAGTGACTTGATTAAAAAGCATATGTAAAGGTCTTATTTACTTGGCTATAATGAGGACATTAGGTTTTATGGTGGTTAGCAGCTATGGGATTATGTGTTGGAGTTGGGTCTATGGGATGAGAAATGAAAAGGCTATATTACTAACAACCCCCTGATGAGAGGAAATTTTAGCTGGGCCAAAGGTCCTAGGGTGAAACAGATTTCAAGTAATTTGTAGTAGGCCTGAAAATGCATAAAACCATTTCAAAAAATCTATAGAAATGTTTGTGATGAGTATGCCCATGTTACTGCATAACTAATATGTCTAGGAAAAAAAGTATAGCTTTATCTTTTTCAAAGTAAGACCTTTGAAATAGAGCAAAAGAAAAACTCATCTATAATAATGGAGCTAAGCCACAGAGGAGGCATTCCACCATGGAGTAAGTCTTCTCTGAGAGTCTTAGAATGAGCTGCAGGTGGCAGCCCAGGGCTGTGCTAAATTGTGAGCCTAGGAAAAGGTATAGTTTGATGACATCAACAGACCATATTAAAGCAAAATTGAGTAATCAGCAATAAAATTTGACATCACTTTGAAAATGACTCTGATCTCAGTGGACTATTGTCTAGATTCTACACATTTTTAAAAGCAGAAAAATATGAGACCATTAAATATGAGTCTAATATACCAGTAAGCAAATTGGGCATATACTGAACAAAAACTTTCACCACAAAAAATGGTTTATTTCATCTAGTTTGATAATCTCCATTTTCACTCTAGGTTTTCTTGTTTGTTGTTTGAGACAGGGTCTCACTATGTAATCCTTGCTGGTCTCAAACTCACTAGGTAGCCCTGGCCTTGTATCCACAAGTATCTACCTGTTCCTGTTCCTTCAATGCCATGCCTGGCAGGTAGCATCCTTTTAGAGACAAAAAAAATGGCATGCCCTAAAATTTTCTTGTCAAAATATTATTAAGAAGTCATACCATCTACATTTAATCTATGTTTGTGTTACAAAATTATTTTAAAATTTGTTAACTGAAGGTAAATTCACATATTAGTTATTACTGACTGGCGTACATATATGGCTTTCTTAATTTTCATTTCTTTTTTCAAAATGAATGGTTCAAAATTATTGATATCAGAAAGGTTAATTTCTTTTTAATTGTGTGTGTGTGTGTGTGTGTGTGTGTGTGTGTGTGTAGATGTATGTACACATGTGTGCAGTAACCTTCGAGACCAGAAGAGGGGTCAGATCCCCTAGAACTGGAATTACAGATGGTTATAAGGGTCCATGTCGGTGCTGGGAACCAAACCCAGGTCCTCTGCCAGAGCAGTAAATGGTTGTAATCCCTGAGCCATCTCTCCAGCCCCAGAAAAGCTAGTCTGCTCTCAATGGTTTCTTGTTGTTACTGTTTTTTGTGTTTGTACTGTAATAGTAGGACTGGAAATGGGTAAAAATACAGAATAACTCCCATAAGTCTATGGTGTTAGCAAATAAACTAGTCACAAAGGGGGGGTGGGGAACCAGGATTTCATTTGTTTGTTTGTTTGTTTGTTTGTTTGGTTTGGTTGGTTGGTTTTGGTTTTTCAAGACAGAGTTGTCCTGTGTAGTTTTGGTACCTGTCCTGGATCTCACTCTATAGACCAGGCTGGCCTCGAACTCACAGATCCACCTGGCTCTGCCTCCCGAGTGCTGGGAACCAGGTTTTAAAAGACAGTTTCTTCTATTCTGGGAGCTGGGAAAGCAGAGCCAGAGAATGTAGTCATGCTATGTGTGCCTGAAACAAAGGCCAATTGTGCCTGAGGAAGGCACCCTTGCTGACATAGGTGACAGCCACTAAAGACAACCATGGAGCCAGGGAATGCCACCTTTATCACAGTTCTTTTGTGGAGAAAAGTTGATGAACCCAGAAAACTCGAGATTTGACTACCACTTGTAAGTAAACACCACACAATGAGAACTGTAATTTGATATCATCAATTGGCTGTATACTTTCCTTGTTCTGATCCCTTCTGCTGCAAGGAACTGTCAGAGAATACATTTAGCAGTCATGTTTATTTCTTACTGACCCCAGTGGAGCGGTCTAAAACTAAAACCATCATGCCTAGGACTGTGGTACTCATTAGCAATCATTTGCAATATTGCCTACTTACATGTATTTTAACACATTTTTAATTGGCTTTGTGACATGCCCATCAATTTTATCTGGACTTCATTAATCTGAATCTAATCAACTCAGAATGACCAACTCAGAACCTCTGGATGTAAAATGCCCAAGAAATCATTACATATTTTTCACCCTCTCTCATCTTGCAAGAAACTGTCCAAGTAGCTATCTATGATAACTTTGTTTCACATGAATGATCAAAATAAATAAGAAAAACACTAATTCCATTTGTTGCATCATGTTATAGAGAAGCCTTTCTGCTCCAATGTGAAAGGGAAGATTAGAATAAAGCCAACACATAAAAACAATGCCATGTTGCTAGGCCCTGACCACAGAGTAACCCTGACATGTCCCGGTCCAACACTCATAGCCTACTTCTTTTGTTCCTGGTCCATAAAGTAACTGCCATAGGCACATTAACATAGACATTTTATAAAATAAATATTCTTTCCTATAATTAATGAATATGCCTTGAATAAAAGACACAATCAAGAGCTATGATTCTTTCCAAAATTTTATCACATCTATTTATTAGTGTGTGTGTGTGCTGTGGAATAATCCTTTTGCTCACTGTGAATATCTATTACTCTCATTGGTTAGTAAAGAGCTGACTGGCTGGTGGCTACGCAGGATTTTTGGGGCAGAGAGAACAACGAGAAGAAGAAGGGTAGAGTCTGAGGAATCACAAGGAGACACCATGACATGCAGAATGAGCAGGATGGGAAGTACATACATGAGGTAAACAAGCCTCTGGGCAGCACACAGATGAATAGAAATGGGTTGATTTAAGTTATAAGAGCTAGCTAAAAACAAGCCTAAGCTACTAGCAGATCACTTATAATTAATATTAAGTCTTTGGTTATTTGGGGAGTGGCTGACGGAACAGAACTGATAGGCTATCTAGACCGAAAAGTTTGCCTACATGTGTGTGTGCTTAATGAGTGCCAGGCCACATGTCTGGAGGTCTGAAGACACCATTCTGGAGTCAGTTCTCTCCTTGTACCATGTTAGGCCAGGGTTGGAACCCAGCTTATCTGGCTGGCCCACAAGCACCTTTTACCCAATGAGCCATCTCTCTGTCCCTAGATTAGTCTTAGAGAGGCATTTTACTGCTTCAAGGAGGTGTCTGGTAGGGTTTGAAGACATACTTGATTTCTACAACAAAAGAAAGATGCTGTGTACACCTAGTGTGTCACTGATACCATGCCACTTCAGGTCCAAAGCACAGTTCCAGCAAAAGAGAATCACCATGTGAAATATCACTATCGCCATGGCATAGAGTCACTGGGTAGACACTGAATTACTTTTAAAAAATGACATTATTTAAAGGTATCGAAGGTAAATCAAAGTAATTTTGTAAACAGAATATATTTTTTCCATTGTGATGAATAAATAGACTACTTAACCCAAATCTCTCTCAAGAATGGTTAGAATTAAATGTATGATCATTTTCTTTTAGTTGCTTAAATTTTTAGCTGCTTTATTTCTGTTTTGCAATTAATAAGGCTTCAAAATCACATATTTTGTGAGGCATTACTGACTAAGGAGATAGCTGAGAGGTGCTCAAGTGTAGATCTCTTTAGTTGACGTATCATTAAAAAAAGATTTTCTTTTTACTGCCCCAACGTTCATCAGTGGGGTCAGTTAATTTCCTGGATTTGCTCAACATCTCCCCGCTTTGTACAGCCATCCCATTTAATGAGCTAGACAGAGATTCCCAGCCTGATAAGGACCACTTTTCTTTGGTTAGTTTCTGTGTTCAAATGCCTATCAACCAGTAAGAGGGCTTAAAACTAAAGGCAAATCCCTCACACGAGAAGTCAAGTGGCAGGCAAAAACATGTAAATATTTCCAGAGTGCACGGTAAAATGGAGCAGCCTGTGTTATCACAAGCCATGCCAATAGCAGCTCAGCTCCATATCCATGAGCTCCGTGTCCTTCATCAGCCGATCAGAGCCCTCTGCTCAGACTACATCATTACAGTATGATCTGGAGACCACTGTTGACTATGTGTGTGCCAACAGCTCCATAGGACTGTACACACACAAAAAATTAATCTGCCCTGTAGAAACCATTTGTTCATGTATAATATGTAAATTGAAGTGCTGTTTGTTTACTTATTGGGTGTCTCTTTAAAGTAGTCATTATCATATACAATTTTCTTTCTAACTAGCATAGTTAAAAAGTTAACATTATGGATATTTTCCAATAAACACAGGTTCAGGCATTTGTAAATATCAAGATTTCAAGCTGAGAGACTATTGTATTCTGTTTTCTCCCAGCTGTATTCTCTCTTTGTCTGTGCTTGCTGGAGTCTGAATTCTACAAGTCTTGCTGCTCCTGTTTTCTGGAGGGGGATAGAAGATCAGAGATGGGATAATAGTAGTGCAGGCTTGTCCTTTCTCCCTTGCCCTGCTTTAGAATGATGAGACAAAACTATGCGTCTTTACAGTTAAATGTTCAGTCCGGGTTCCCTTCAGACCTTTCTCTGGAGCAATGCTATTCACTTCCTTGTGTCTTCTTTTCTGGACTAAGGAATTAGTGGTTTCCTGCTATCAGTTTTCAATTCCTCACAATCTTCCAGTTCCCTTGATTCTGTCCATACCTCTACAAATCACGTCCTCCATAAACTTCTTAGTGTGTAGACTACGGCCACATTGGTAGAGTAATGTCAGAGTTTAAACTCGTCATGCAGACTATGAAACCTGAACTCTCTTCTCCCACTGTGGTGCTCACATGCAAGCTTGCAGAGATAGGGAGCATGGCCCTGCTCAAGCTGTTCTCGGTTTGAGCAGACCCACCTAAACTACTACAAAAGAGGAATAAGGAAATTACCATAAATGTATCCTGTTTCCCTGGAAAATGAAGAATGATAAGTGACTCTCAAAGGTCTTTAAAGATTGAATATGAAAATTTTACATGGCATCAGTCCTGCGAGACTAGTAAGACTCACTGCCTCCATAGGAGGAAACCAAAACTCCCTGAGGAGGTATGTTAGTGGTTCACTGGGACTGGTACCCACTCTCTTTATTGCTGGCCAAGTATTCATTCTTCTCTACTAAATAGCCCATGTGGGCTCCTAAAACAATACCAGAAGGGCATTGAGATATCAAATGACAGATTCCAAATCTCTACAGACATTAATCAACAAGAGTAATTCTTCTACTTGAAAGACACCACGAAGTACAAATTAAACTGTAGACTTTTCTTCACTCTTTCTCTCCCCAGGAGCCACAAAATAAAGAATGTGCTATTATGCTAAATATGTGCTGTTAATCTAGACAGAGACTTCAAGACTATAAATGGCATTAGAGTTTTTTTTAACTTAATCTAAATCTTGACTGTTTTGAAGACTTCATTCTCTCCTTTCCAAACAGCCATAGCTATTGTGTTTGCGTGACGACAGGAAGACACTATCTAACTCTCAGTGTGTGAGCATTGACAATCTGCTTTGGGCCAGTAGGTGGTAAAATGGCTTATTTCAAATTGAAAAGTATATGAACACCCCTGTGAGTTTATTTCATTCAAAACAGCTTCCATACAAAGACATGAAGTAACTTGAAGCACCCAACATTTCCTTGCTTCTCTAAAATGTTATCTTTTATGTAAAACACAATTCTGATATTATGAGTATGTGGTTTTAATGTTGCTTTTAACTGATGTATTAACTATTTCAGGTAACATCAAACTGGTTCTTAGTTTTTAGTTAAATTAGAGCATTTGGGTAACAAAGAACATATAGTGTCCTCCATAGGGGACATGTAAGCCAACCTTGATGTCCAAATCACAAGGGTTAGCTGCTGGCTGTGTGTATGTTAGCCAAGTCTGGGGACAGTTGCCAGCTCACTCCTTTACTTTAGATTTTATTTCATTTTTTTAAAATAAATCCAACTGACCAGAGATTTCATTTCTGGCTGTTCCTTTCACAAGGAAGTGATTTGTCATTGGAATGGAATCAGGTGACCCAGAAACCCTCAGCTGCAGCACTTTTACACTTCTCTTCCTGTCCTTTCCTCCAAACGAAAATTTATGTCTTTACACAGAGTGCACAGATTTATTTAAAGACTGTTTTCCACTGATGGTTTCCAGCCACACCAGAGGTGCAAGCACCAGAGGCATTTTTTCAGCACCGCCTGCTCTGGTAACATCTGTTGGCAGGGGGCTGAGCTCAGGCAAAGGACATCAGGGAGAAAACCTTGTGCTTCCATCTGCAATTCTAAACTCCCAAGACAAAAATCTAGATAATGCCCACTGTAATGTACACCCACAGTCTGCATGAATGCCAAGGCCATAGGCTCTCCCCACTGAGCGCATCACTCCACAGCCATCCACTCACTGATAAAGATGGATGGAACCCTGGTGTGTGCCAGACCTCGCTTAGCACACTGCATGGGAAGAAACAAACAGAAATGCCGCCTGCCTCAGGAAGAGTCTAAAGGCTGGGAGAGAGACAAACGTCTTGAGAATTGAGTAAAGAAAACACAATGATGATGCTAGCCAGACATTCTGAGAGTATGTTCTGTGCTGAGGACACGCTGAGAGTAAAGTACCCCACTTAGCATCACAGCAATCCCTTAGCTAACATAAGGAAGCTAAGTAATCTTAAGAGATGTTATTCAACTTGCCCAACACACACACAAAAAAAAAGATGTGAAAACCCCAAGCTAGAATTCAAATTCATGTCCTTGGTTATGTTCCCCAAACAAATGACCTTCTAGTAGTACTGTCATCTAACCTTACCGATTCGGAATGATACAATGCTACCATCCAAGTCAAAGACATTTAAATTTCTTCTGCTACCACCAAAATGCATCTTCCTCCTTCTGGTCCAGGATCTACATAAGTAGAATGATTGCATTCAGCTGTCCATTGTACCAGGATCTCTGAATCTATATGATCTTCTGCCCTTCGGGAGCCAGTGTCTTCAGCCTGGCTGCCAGATGATCCTGGGTTTGGGTCATTCCGCAGTACAATGCTGAGTCCTAGCTGCAGCCTATCAAAAAGCACACAGTAGAGATGTTTTTCCCTCTCAGTGACCTTCTTCCTATTTAGTTATGTTTGTGCACATCAGACATTTCTGCTCTAAGTCACTATTTCCCCCTCTATTGGCAAAGCAAAGGTTTCACTGTCGTGGTCCTGGTCTCTTGTCAATCATGGCCACTTCTCCAGCCCTAGCTCTGACCGGAACCCCAGACTCTTGATTTAAAATACCTCTCAAATGGTCCCAATAGAATCTTTGTTTCCCTCTGAAACTGCACACACCAGGCCTCCACTGTCTGTCTTTCTCTCAGTATTCTTACCTTCCAAGCTCCCATAGAACGTCCCAGTGAGCTCTGTAAATTCAACAGCTCTTCTAGCCCAAAGCTTCAAACTCCTTCCATAAAACTTCCCTCCAAAAAACACGGTCAGGTCTGTCACAGCAATCGCCTACTCCTGGTGCTAATTTCTGTCTTCTATTGCTACCATTAAACACCATAACCAAAAGCAACTTGGAGAGGAAAGAGTTTGTTTCAGTTTTCAGTTCCAGGTCACAGCCCATCCCTGACAGAAGTCAGGGCAGAAGTTCACAGAAGGAACCTAGAGGCAGGAACTAAAGCCGATGCCATGAAGGTTTGCATACTGGTTTGTTTCTCATGGCTTATTCTGCTGGTTTTATTATACCATCCAGAATCACAAACCCAGGAATGGCACTACCTCCGGTGGACTGGGCTCATGCACATCAAACATTAACCAAGAATATGCCCCACAGGCTTGCCTACAGGCCAATCCGGCGGGATTGCTTTCTCAGTTGAGGTACATTCTTCCCAACGACTCTAGCTTGCGTCATATTGACAAAAAAAAAAAAAAAAAACCTAACCACGATACCTACCTGCTTTTAATTTGGATAATGCTTTGTAATGAAGCATTCTTTTTTTGTATATGTATGTGTATGGTATGTTTGTGTGTGTGTGTGTGTATGTGTGTGTGTGTGTGTGTGTGTTTGCGTGAGTGTGCAGGGGCACATGCACATATGTACTCGTGTATGTGGCCCAATATTCACAGTGTCTTCCTTGATTGCCCTTCACCTTACACATTTAGGTAAGGTGTCTTCCTGAACCTAGAGTTCACCATTTTGACTAGTCTGGCTTTCCACCATGCCCCAGGGATTCCCTCCCTGTCTCCATTCCCCCATGTACTGTGGGATGGTCTGTATGTCAAATTACTCTGATTGGTCAATAAATAAAACACTGATTGGCCAGTGGCCAGGCAGGAAGTATAGGCGGGACTAACAGAGAGGAGAATTGAGAGAACAGGAAGTCTGGGGGCGACACTGCCAGCCACCGCCATGATAGGCAGCATCTCATTAAATAAGAAGATCTCATTAAATGCATAGTCATCAGAGAGTGGTGCTAGTTAGGATTAAGGGGTGTGGTCTAGTAGGTCACTGAAGATAGGGAATTCATTATGTGTATGTTATCGTTATTTAAATTTTTAAATGTTTTTTTTAAAAACTATTAAAAATTATGTCAAAGAACAGCCTAGAGGCAGATGGATCTTTCTAGCAAGGACAATAAGGAGGAGGCAGTTTGTTCTTTCCTTATTGTTTAAACCTTCCTTACTGATAGCCATTTCAAAGGGATGTAATATGTAGACACCTATGTCCATAGCTGCGCTATCCACAATAGCTAAATGTGGAAGCAATTGCATCAGCGGAAGGAAGGGTAAACACAACTTGACATGTGTCTACAGTGTTATATTACTCAGCCTTACAATGGAAGGAAAGTGACGCACGCTATGATGCTTACTGATCTCTATGACATGAGAATATTAAACCGAAGTGATTTATTGAATCTGCTTAGTTCTGGTGATGGGAAAGTTAAATTATTACTATTGGACATTTCCTTACTGTGTTTCATTTCAACGTGTTGTGATAAAATACTCTGGCAAAACCAACCTAAGGGAGAGAGGGGTTTCCTTAGCTCACAGTTCAAGGTACCACCCATCATGGCAGGAAGTCACAGCGGTAGAAACTTCAGGTGGCTGGTCCCACTGTATCCACAATCAGGAAGAACAAGGCAGATGCATACTAGTGCTCAGTTGGATTTCTGTATTTTTATATGATACAGGAAATGCTCACAACCACAATTAACATAATCAGGATCATCCCCAGAGGTATCCTCAAAAGCCAATCTCTCTGGTGGTGCTTGAGTCTGTCGAATTGGCAATTAACACTAATCATCACAATACAACACAGACCCAAACCTGTAACAAACATAAATGAAACCAGAAATATTTCTAACAATTAAATGTGTGATATAGAGATGCATTCTATATACATTGTGAAGTGAAAATGAATGAAGTAACAAAGTAAGAGTAAAAATTTATGCATTGCATGTTCAAAATGGATGAAATTGTACCCCTATATACAAGCAGCCTATTGCATCACACCATCCTGTCAATAAAGACATTTTCAAAGCCTCTATATTATTTCATAAATGCCTTAGCTACTTTTCCTGTTGCTATGATAAAATATTCTGACAAAAGCAGATTAAGGAAGAAAGAGTTTATTGTGGCTCACAGAGTAAAGCCCATGGTAATGGAGAAGTCATTGTGGAATGGCATTCATGGTCTAGAGGCAGAGACAGAGATAAATGTTAAGCTCAATTCCCTCTCTCATTGTACGTGTCTAGCATTTAGGGTGAAGTTTCCCACTTCAATTATCCTGATTTAGGTAACCCCTAATAGTCATATACAAATATTGTTTTCCAGGTGATTATTTGCCCTGTCAAGTAACAATCAGTGTCGACCATCACATCTCCATCCCTTGTCAACTTGACACCAAAACACACCATGTTGAAGCCGTACTATTCTCCTCTTGTTCTCATAGGCTCATGGCATCTCATAATGTAAAATGCATTCACAGCAACCTCAAAACTCCCTCCAGTCTTTAATAGTTCCAACACTGTTTAAAAGACCAAAGTCTCATTGGATCCCGAGGCACTCTCATATATGTGAACTCATATAAAATAAAATAAAGCCGGGCAGTGGTGGCACACGCCTTTAATCCCAGCACTCGGGAGGCAGAGGCAGGCGGATCTCTGTGAGTTCAAGGCCAGCCTGGTCTACAGAGCGAGTTCCAGGTCAGGCTCCAAAGCTACACAGAGAAACCCTGTCTCGAAAAACAAACAAACAAACAAACAAACAAACAAACAAATAAATAAATAAAACAAATTGAGGACCTCCACTGTACAATGGTATAAATCAAACATCTCCATTCCAAAAAGGGAAATAGGGGCAAATTAAGTGATGGTCAGACTGAAGCAAGACTAAAACCCAACAGGGAACATATCAAACGCTGAAGCTCCATGTCAGATCCCTGGGACTCCCAGTGGAATCATCTGAACTTCAAATTACTAGAGTAACCCTGCCTCCCTGCTCAACTGTCTGCAGCCCACAGATGCAGCTCTATTCACCTGCCTTCAGCTTTTGTCATTGGATGTCCTATGATCCAGGCGTCTCCAACCCCCTGATCTGGCCATTGGTTTACCTTCACAACTCCATCCAGTGTCTCTCAAAGCAACTTTTTTGTACTCTGACCTTATCACACAGTTCCCGACCTCTGTGGCTTTCTGAAATGATGACACCAGACTCCATGATGCCCTCGATCCTGCATTTTGTGTCTTTCAAACCTAGATCCTAGTACCACATGGATAATGCTACCAAGTTCTGCTGCTTGGGATGGAACCTACCCACCTTGGACCATGACTGCAATTACCTCTGTATGTCTTGTTTGTTAAATATGCTGAATCATTTTCCTAGGCAGTTTTTGTTTGTTTTTTAAGCAGGGAGCATTATCAGCACATTCTCAGTTTAGTCTCTCCCCTTTCAAATAAATTTGCACTTTTAAAAGTCGAGGCCTTTGAAGGGTGGTGTCTTGCCCTTACAACTCCCTTTCCTGTTATCCCAGTGTAGAGCAGGGTGAGTCTCTTCAACAGTTACCACTTCCTTTTCAGCATGTGCTTTATCTAGAACTTTAAACTTAAAACCTATTTCCCTTGACAAACTTTGTCTTTCTGCCCAATCCTGTGCTCCTTTTCACTGGAGTTATATACCACTGGCTATGTATATACACATATGTATATGTACATGTATATGTATGTATATGTACATGTATATGTATGTATATGTGTGTATGTATAGATATACGTGTGTGCGCGCGCGCGCGTGCGTGCGTGCGTGCGTGCGTGCGTGCGTGCGCAGTAAGTAGTAGCCATGTAACAATCAGAATGTTCTCTGGTTTTGAAATTTTCTCCATTAAACAAATAAGTCCATTAATCTTGTATTTATCTTCATGCAAGTTCTCAAGACATGGGTGGAATGAAGCTATTCTTTACAGCTTATTGCATGGACAATCTCTAGTCCAGGTCTCGATAGAGTCTTTGTTCGTTCTAAAACCATGAACTATCAGTATTTCTCTAAGTGTTCTGGTCTTTCAAACTCACACCATAATGGCTGACTAAACTCTCATAAGACTATGGAAGGGCTTTTTTCCCCCTACAAAGTATCAAACTCTTCAACACTACTTTGCAAGCTAAAGGCTTCCATAAAGGCTTATAAACTGCATGGTGAAGTTGGCCCCACAAATATCCTATTCTTGATACCAGTTTGTATCCTATGCTTGCTGTTGTGTGACAAAATACTGTTATGAAAGCACCTTAAGAGATAAATGGTTTATTTAGGCTCCCAATGTGAGGATATAGCCCATTGTGATGAGAAGAACTTGGTGGCAGGAGCTTGTGGCACCTATCCATGTTTTACCCACAGTAAGAAAGCAAAGAACTATGCACGCTCATACTCAGCTCTTTCTCATTCTCATTTGTTCAGCATTAGGATGAGTTTTCCAACCTCAGATAATTTGATCTAAATAAACCTTTATAGACATGCCCAACGGCTACTTTAATCTACACAATCCCTCAGAGACGTGTCCAGAGATCTAACTACTTGGTCATTCTTAGATCCTGCCAAACTGACAATCTATATTAACCAACAACAATAAAGTCACCTCACTAAGATTAGCTTACTGATCAATTTTTCTATGTTGTCCCTTTGTCTTCTTACCACACTCTCGTTGGGGACATAGTATAGGAAAGAGTAAAAATGTCATTTGCTGCCTGACATTTTATTCTAATGGCTCAGCTAGCAGAACAAACTTCAACATCTCTACTCAGTGTTGTAAATTCTTGAAACAAGTTAGCCCATGAGGTAATAAAACTATTTGCCTTAGTTCTTATATTGACCTTTATTAAGGTCGTTAAAAGAATAGCAGGAAAGTGTTTCAAGTATATCAACTAGAAGTTTCCTTCTAATGTAAGCCTAAGACAGTCTGGCTAGTCTTTCTGTGAAACAAATTCTTCTCACCAAACAGAGCTAACCAATAGCACAGCTAACCAGTTACTCTTTCTGGTTATTCTGGTCACCCTTACTTTCATTTGTATGTTTTATTTTTATGATATCATTAGTAGCATAATAGTAGACAAGTTATTTTTGGTAAAATGACAAACTCTACATGTGTAGTTTATATTTTCACCTTAATGTGATGATAACCCTATTTAATTAAATTCTCACTATGGTTTTGGATCATTTCATTGTTGTACCTGAAAAAAAAAATGTAAGCATTCTACAGTTTTTACCTTCTTATTTCATTTATACGTCCTCAAAGTTTTATTGTTTAGCCTGGATGCTTCAACTTCACATTTTCCATTTCTACTAAAAAAGAACTTTAAAATGAAATATAAAGGATCAGTCTGCTAATCAGTACTGTTCACTCAGCATGTCAGATAGTCGATGGCTTCCAGATAGATTTGCAGTCCTGAGCATGGTACAGATCTCCAGGACAGGAGAGCTCCTAGGCAT
Source organism: Peromyscus nudipes (assembly GCA_902168325.1). Classification (NCBI taxonomy): domain Eukaryota; kingdom Metazoa; phylum Chordata; class Mammalia; order Rodentia; family Cricetidae; genus Peromyscus; species Peromyscus nudipes. Next base: position 37,465 of record CABHPH010140245.1, read on the forward strand.
TACTCGCTACAACTGTTAGATGGTAAGGCAAAGTTAGGAACTAGGGAGCGGTTTTTCTAAGCCCACAGCATGGATTCTAACCAACCCTATTCTGTTTTGAGTGCTTTCCCACACAACAAATTATCCAATGCACTTATAATAGATGCTGCTCCCAGTACTTTCTTTTATGCTGACATCTACCTGTCAGCAGTGACAGAGAAGCCATGGTGCCACATCCTCACTTGCCTCAGGAGCTCTTCTAATCTTTTACAAACTTCAATTCAGGAAGATCAGTATCTTTGGCTTTAACACATATAAGAATTTCAGGACAGGATGGTGTGAAGCAGAGGTGGTATTTTAAAACATGTTTTATGTTGTTTTTAATTGCAAAGGTTAAGAAAAAGAGCTTAGGAAAAAATATATACTCAAGAGCACAGGTGTAGGCTTATGCAAGAGGAAATTGAACTTCATTGTTTTTCTTACACTAATATATAGGTCTCTCTCTCTGTCTCTCTCTGTGTGTCTCTGTCTCTATCTCTGTCTCTCTCTCTCTGTCTCTCTGTCTCTCTGTCTCTCTCACTCTTTCCCTCTCCCTTCCTCTCCCATATGTGTGTGTGTGTGTGTGACATATACAGAGTCCAGAGGAGGGCATCAGGTACCCTTTTCTTTTGCTCTCAATCTTATTCCTTGAGAAAAGCTCTCTTTCTAGTTTTCAGCTAGGCTAGTGTCTGGTCAACTCTATTGATACAACTGTCTCTGCTGTTGTCCTCAGCACTGTGGTCATAGATGGTGCATAGTGAAGCCTGGATTTTCACTGAGCTCCATAGTCTCAGAGTGGCTATTCTAGCCTTACAAGCCTATTGAGATGTGTACGCATTTGGGTTTGGTTAATTTTAGTGTGTGGGTTTTTTAAGTTTGCAAGTTCTTTATAAAATAATAAAAATTAATTTTTAAAAAATGTTCTAAAGTTACAAAACATACTATTTCTCTCTCCTTTTTGAGTTAATACAAGTAATCCTATCAATTTCCTGTGAAGAAAGTCGGCCCTAAGAAAAGCTGTCTGTTGCCTTTTCCTCTTTCTACCTCCCAGTTTTGCATAATACCCAAATCCTAAGTATGCTTGCCTAACACTCTGGGCATTCTCAGACTCTCTCTCTCTTTTTCCATATCTTTCTCTCTGTCTCTGTCTCTGTCTTCCTCTCTCTCTCTCCCTATCTCTGTCTCTGTCTCTTTCTGTCTCTCTGTCTCTGTCTCTGTCTCTCTCTCTCTTTCTCTGTATGTCTCTCTCTTCCTCCACACAGCTTCCCTCAGAATTCCTTGCCAAACTCCTGCTTTCAGGACTTCTAATTCAAACAACATGGCTTTCTGTCATCCTCTCATCCATCTCTCTCCTCCAGGCAGCTGCTGAGATTTGCAGTTTGCCTTCCTCATTATTTTTTTCTGCAAATTCCAATAAAAGAATTCTTGCGTTCCCTTCTGATGAATCCATTTTAAAATTATTCTATCTACCAGACTGAGAATCTGAAAAGGGGATTCTATGTCTTTTGGTAAGTGTGTGTGTGTGTGTGTGTGTACCTTTGTGTGTGTGTGTGCCTCTGCGTGTGTGTATGTGTGTGTGTGTGTGTGTAAATGGAATTCAATTCAGAAATAAAAAATGAAATTAAGGTCATTTGTAGAAAATGGATGCAAATATAGATTATCATATAAAGTAAACTAAGTCAGACTCAATTATATTTTCTTTCATCATGGGATGCATATATGTATATCTTTATGATATGTATTATCATATATACATATGATATGTATTGCCAAATATATGCATTACCATACACACACACACACACACACACACACATTATCCTGCATAGAAATAGATAGGTTTTACATAAGTACATATTTTCATGTATATTTGACACAAAAATAGGAACAAAACAGCCCAGGAGAACATAAAGACTAACAGGAGAAGGGAAGAAGGGCAGGAGAAGCCACAGAGTCACCGATACTTGCAAAGATATCCAGGTCTAAAGACAAACAATTATACTGGGGATTCATATTTAGTAATAGAAATAGAGACTGCTTACTCAGAAAAAGAGAGACATGCCTGAGAATGAGAGCAGGCTAGTGAGTTGGAAAAAGGCAAATGCTCAAAGCACTTGACCATGAATCTCACGACCCTTCTCGGGTTGTTTGTATAGCATCCACTTCCGTATATCACAGGCATTTTTCCTGTTTGTTGCTTGTAACACAGGTATAAAGGGTTTCTAATCCTCTGCCACCAGATTTCCCTCATATATTAAACCTAGTGTTCCCTTCTCTCTACCCTCCTGCCACAGTTGGGTCAGGAGTAAGAGGCACAATGTACAATATACAATTGTGTGAAAGTGTTCTTATGTAACATGGTACTGTGAACAGTGGCAATTTAAAAAATAAATGGATAAATAAAGTAGGTATATTTAATTTTTTTAAATTCTGGATAAAATGCACATCACAGAGAGAGAAAGACAGAGACAGAGAGAGAGAGAGTCAGAGAGAGAGTGAGAGACAGAGACAGAGGAGTGGCAATGGAGGTCTACAAGTAGCTGTAGAAATGGGAGAGTCTTCAGAGAAAACAACCAGAAAGCCCTCAGTATCAAAGCAAACATAGGATTTTATAAGTATCCAAAGAAAGGCAAAGAGGAAACATTTGCTTTTCCAGTTAGAACTCTGAAAAGCAGACTAGCTCAGCAGAGAAAATCTGCAAGCAACTGCCTCGAGAGGTCCCTGGAACATACAAGTATGTTACTATTCCTCTTGTCTTCTTAGTAGGTCTTTGGAAAAATCCACTTTATTGAGGTGATCACAGGACAGGGTGATTGACAAGCCAAGTTGGATTAATTATTAAGGCAGTGGACAATGGTTTGAACTGGACAGACCAGATTTTCCTGTCTTTAACTAGGGCCAGAGGATGAACTCAGACCCTGTTTTGAAGAGGAAGCAGCAGCTTCCTCTCAATAGGCCTTAGCAAAGCCCCCACAGCGCCACCTCTTCATGTGGTAAATAGGAGGGTGAGGTCAAAGTTACTTATGAGGCTTTACCTGGCTTGAACTGATTCAGGTCTCAAGCATGCTACTACAGTCTCTGTAAGTTCATATGTTCATCTTCCCTGTTTTGGCTGGAAAATGCTGTCTCCTTAAAATTGTCCACTACCTCCGGTTCTTGCAGTCTTTCTGTCTTCTCTTCTGTGTAGATCCTTGAGCCTTGAAGGTAGGGGTATGAGGAGGAGTTGGCAAAAGTCCCACCAAGAGCCAAGAAGCACTAATGATGGCTGTTGGGAGAGAGAAAGTCGGTGTTCTTCAGTGGAGTGACACTGGACATTTCAGCCATGCTCCAGGGCACGCCCTGTGGTCCGTCAGGACTAGTCGGCCAACATCAATTAAGACTCCATGCTTCTCGATAGCTTTTTCCTTTTCCTTCCTTCCTTCCTTCCTTCCTTCCTTCCTTCCTTCCTTCCTTCCTTCCTTCCTTC
>CABHPH010140246.1:6859-47464 GCA_902168325.1 Peromyscus nudipes
CCTCTCTCTCTCTCTCTCTCTCTCTCTCTCTCTCTCTCTCTCTCTCTCTGAAATGTCTGTCTGTAGGTCTCTGAATTTTTTCCCACCTGATGCAGGGGAAAACCTCTCTGATGGCTGAATAAGACACTGATGTATGAGTATAGAAGTCATTTTATCACATTATGTTTTAAGACCAGTAGTATTTTGTTTTACCCTAGGTCTCCAGGCTGTCTGGTCTCTGGTTCGTGGTCACCCAAGAAGTGTTTGGTATTGGTTCCATCTTGTAGTGTGAGCCTTAAGTCAGTTCAGACATTGGTAGGTTACTCCCACAAGCTTATGAACATCATTGCCCCAGCATATTTTGCAGGCAGGACAGCATTGTAGAGCAAAGGTCAGTAGTTCTTCTATTGTTCGTAATTGTTTTAGATACCCTGTTTTGTTTTGTTTTGTTTTGTTTTTGTTCTGTTTTTCCATATGAAGCTGAGAATTGTCCCTAAAAGGTCTGTGAAGAATTGTGTTGGAATTTTGATGGGGATTGCATTGAATCTGTAGATTGCTTTTGATAGGGTATCCTTTTTGATCAATGAGCATGGAAGATCTTTCCATCTTCTGATATCTTCTTCAGTTTTCTTCTTCATTGACTTTAAATTTTTATCATTAAAGTAATTCACTTGCTTGATTAGAGTTACACCAGGATATTTTATATTATTTGAAGCTATTATGAAAGGTGTTGTTTCCCTGTTTTATTCCTCAGACCTTTTGTAGTTTACACATAGAAGGCCTACTGATTTTTGTAAGTTAAGTTTGAATCCATCTACTTTGCTGAAAGTGTTTTTATCAGCTATAGGAGTTCCCCCAGGGTAATTTTAGAATCACTTATATATACTACCGTATCATCTGCAAATAAAGATACTTTGAATTCTTCCTTTCCTATTTGTATCTCCTTGATCTCTTTCAGTTGTCTTATTGCTCTAAGAATTCAAATTCTATATTGAATAGTTATGGAGAGAATGGACAACCTTGTCTTGTTCCTGATTTTGGTGGAATTTCGTTGAGTTTCTCTGCACTTAAGTTGATGTCAGCTATGGGCTTGTTGTAAACTGTCTGTATAATGTTTAGGTATGCCCCTTATAGCCATAATCTCTCCAGGACTTTCATCATGAAGGGTGTTGGATTTTGTCACAGGTCTTTTCTGCTTCTAATGAGATGTTCATGGTTGTTTTCTTTCAGTTAGTTTATATGGTGGATCACATTTATTGATTCTTATATTAGGCCATCCCTGCATCTCTGTGATGAAGCCCCCTTGATAATGGTGAATGATCTTTTTGATACGTTCCTAGATTCAGTTTGCAATTATTCTACTGAGTACTTTTTGCATCTATATTCATAAGGGAAACTAATGTGTAATTCTCTTTTTTGTTGAATCTTTATGTACTTTTGGTATCAAGGTAACTGTGGCTTCATAAAATGAATTGGGTTATATTCCTTCTGTTTCTATTTTAAATAATTTGAAGAGTATTGACATTAACTCCTCTTTGAAGAAATCTGGCCCTGGAATTTTTTTTTAGTTGAAAGAATTTTAATAACTGCTTCTATTTCACTAGAGGTTATAGGTTTGTTTAAAATTCTTGCTTATCTAATCTTGATTTAACTTTGATAAGTGGTGTCTATCAAGGAAATTATCCATTTCTTTTACATTTTCCAATTTGATGGAGTTCAGATTTCTAAAGTATGTTCTTATGATTGTCTGGATTTCCCTGATGTCTGTTGTTAATTCCTCCTTTTCATTTTTGATTTTGTTAATTTATATATTCTTTCTCAGCCTTTCAGTTAATTTAGATAAAGATTCATCAATCATATTGATTTTCTAATAGAAGCAACTCTTTGTTTAATTGCTTCTTTGTATTGTTCTCTTTGCTTCTATTTTCTTGATTTCAGCTCTGGCCTTCCAGTCCTTTGGAGTATAATTTCTTCTTGTTCTAAAGCTTTCAGGTGTGCTGTTAAGCTGTTAGTACAAGATCTCTCCCTTTCTTTAATGTAGGCACTTAGTGCTATCAACTTGCTTCAGCATCACTTTCATTGTGTCCCATAAGTTTGGGTATGCTATGCATTCATTTTCATTCAATTTAGAATGTCTTTGATTTCTTATTTTATGTCTGTCTTAACCCATTTTTTCATTCAACAACAGCAAGAAGTTGTTCAGCTTCAATGAGTTTGTAAGCTTTCTGTTGTTTCTGTTTTTGTGGATATCCAGCTTTAATATGTGGTAGTCTGATAGGATGCAGGGAGTTATTTCAATTTTCTTGTTCTGTTAAGACTTGTGTTGTGTCTGAGTATGTCGTCAGTTTCGGAAGAAATTCCATGAGGTGTGCACAAGAAGGTATATTCTTTTGTGTTTGAGTGGAATGATCTGTAAATATCGGTTAGGTCCATTTGGTTTATACTCTGTTCTAGAATGTCTCTGTTTAGCTTTGGTCTAGATGACCTGTCTATTTGTGAAAATGAGGTGTTGAAATCTCCCACTATCAGAGTGTGAGGATCCATATGTGATTTCAACTATAGCAGTGTTTCTTTTACAAACTTGGGTGCCCTTGTATTTGGGGCATAGATATTAAAAATTGAAATGTCATCCTGGTGGAATTTTCTTTTAATGAGTATGTAGTGTCCTTCCCTATGTCTTTTGATCAGTTTTGGTTTGAAGTCTATTTTTTAGATAATAAAAATGGCTACACCAGCTTGTTTCTTGGGCTCCTTTCCTTGGAATATCTTTTTCCAACCATTTACTCTGAACTGACGTTAAGGTGTGTTTCTTGGATGTAGCATCCATTCTGTTAGTCTGTCTTTTTATTGGGGAATTTAGACCATTGATATTGAAAGATACCAATAAGTGGTGATTGTTCATTCCTGTTTTGTTGTTGTTGTTGTTGTTGATGATGATGATGGTGGTGGTGGTGATGGTGTTGGGGTGGTGGTAATGGTGGTAGTGGGTGTGTGTTTCCCTTCTTTTAATTTTGCTCCTCTGTGATTATTTATTCCCTGTTTTTTCATGGTTGTAGTTAAACTCTTCAGATTTTTCTTCTAGTATCTTCTGTAAGGCTAGATTTATAGAGAAATATTGCTTGAATTTTGGGTTTATCTTGAACTGTCTTATTTCTCCATCAATAGTGATTGAAAGTTTTGCTGGGTATAGTAGTTTAGGGTAGCATCTGTGATCTCTTAGATTCTGCAGCACACCAGCCCAGGCCCTTCTGGCTTTTAGAGTCTCCATTGGGAAGTCAGGAACAATTCAAATAGGTCTGCCTTTATATGTTACTTTTTCTTTTTCCCTTGTAACTTTTAATATTTTTTTTCTGTATGTTTAGCGTTTTGATTAGTATGTGCCTAGGGAACGTTTTTCTTATCCAGTTTACTTGGTGTTCAATGAATTTCATGTACCTTAATTGGTATCTCCTTTAAGTTAGGAAAATTTTATTCTATGATGTTGAGAATATTTTCTCTGCCTGTGACCTGGTTTTCTTCTCCTTCCTCTATTACTCTTGTTCTTAGATTTGGTCTTTTCACAGTGTCCCAGATTTTCTTGCTGTTTTGTGTCAAGAATTTTTTTAATTTACGATTTTCTTTGAGCAATGTATCTAACTCTTCTATTATATCTTCATGCCTGAGATTCTCTCTTCCATCTCCTGTATTCTGTTGATGAGTCTTGTCCTGTTTGAGTTCCTAAACATTTCCTTTCCAGAATCCCCTCAGTTTCTATTTTCTTTATTGATTCTATTTCTACTTTCAGGTCTTGAACTATTTTATTCATCTCCTTCCACTGTTTGTTTGTGTCTTCATAGGTTTCTTTAAGAGATGTATTCATTTCCTCTTTAATTACCTCTATCATCCTCGTAAGAGCTTTTTTAAAGTTTTCTTTTTTCTTAGCTTCAGCTATGTTTGGAATACTCTGGACCTGCTAGAGTAGAGTTGCTAGGCTCTGGTGTGGACTTTTTGTCCTGGCTGTTATTGATTGTGTTTTCACACTGGCATCTAAGCATATGGTATTGAGAAGTTTGTAATTCTATGTGCTGATATACGGTCTTGTCTTTGTTGAGTGGATGTTTTGTTCCTTGGTTTCTACTTCTTCCTGGTTCTTAAAAGAATGGTGACTATGTCTTGCCTGGCAGGAAATTCTGCTGAGGTATTGATAGGTATGGTTACTTGGGGTTCCAAGTAAAATGTGTTTCTGGGTATTGGGAGCTGATACTTTGGAATGGGGATGGGTTGGGGGCTGTTCAGGGGGTCAACAGAAGGGAGGAAATCAGAGTATTCCACCCTGCTTAGTCCCCAGAGAATGAGAGCAGGAAGTGAGGAGAGGACCTAGCAGAAGGTCTGCTATAGAGATGGACATTAGTTGTAGAGACTGTACGTGGAGGAACAGAAGAAGTGATGATCTGCAGTTAGCCTCCCTGCTTCCCTAAAAGGAGTGGCCTGGGGGTTCTGAGGGAATGCTTGCTGGAGTTGGGGTCTGGAATAAAGCAATGAGAGGAGTGGTTAGGAAGGGAACATCTGTGTGATCCACTGGAGATGGGGGAAGTTGGGAAGGGATGCTGCAGCAGCTGCTCTGCTGCAGAGATGGGCATAAGACTGGGGGTTTGGATTTGGAGAAGCTGAGGGAGTGGTGAAGGTATGCAGTTAACTTACCTGTTTCCATGGTCATAATGGTCTGTCTTGTTTTGATCATAGTCTTTCCCCAACTTATCCTATATCCTCCCCCACCTCTTTGCCCATACAACTTCATATTCTTTCTCTCTCTTAAAAAATGGAGTCTAGTTTTTAATTGGCTGACTACTCCTTAGCATGTGGCATGCTCCAGAGTTAAAAACTAATGTTTCTTCTCCATGAACCTACAAACTACAGCTTCTTAAATAAAGTTGCCCACTTCCCCTCCTCCATGCCAGGATTTTGGTTTAAGCTTATGCAGCTCTTATGCATGCTACCTCATTATAGGCTATTGCCAATGTTAGTGGTTACCCTCCACAATTTGACACTAAGATCCTTGATGAAGACAGTATATACATATATCATGGGATATGGAGAAATCTAGCTGACACTCAACTAGAAGCTTCACTCCTATGGTCTAGCATTCATAGTACTATAGTATATAGATATAGTATATAGATAGTACTATAAAATGCTGTACATGCTACCAGCAAAGAAATATAATCATCCATCTCCCCCAGCTACAGACTTCAGAGTAGGGGAGGGGTGGACAGGAAAGAGGAGGGAGCATAGGAAGGAATAACTAACACTAAATAACTTTGGAAAAGCCACATAAAAATCCTTTACTGTAGAAGCTTCTTAAAATATATGCACACACACACACACACACACACGCAAAGGAAGTTTAAATGGTCGTGTCTCTCTTAAGCACCATACACTATCAAATTAAAAGGCAAGTGCCAGACATGGGTTATCTCTTTTTGAGTTGTTGGTCATTGGGCTCTCATAAGATACAAGGGGAGAAAGTCATCAACAGTCTTATCCAGCTAAGTACCCTGCTCGATTAAAAAGGAAAAAGAAAAAGATTGTTGGCCTACCAGAACATACCCACCGCTATAATAGTAGCATGACTGCTATGGGAGTAACCAATCACTTTCTCATTTAATATAACGCACGATCCACAAGGTAGAACTCATGCTCGGTATTATTATCTAGGCCAAAATCCCATGGCTGGCTAGATCAGGTACTCTAGGGGAGAACTAAATACTATTTTTCTTCTAAATGGACATAGTAATAATCTGACCATAAGTTATTATCTTTATACCATAGATTACTAAATATCTTGCTCCTCATGAGAGAAGCTTCTTTTTTTTTTTTCAGTAGATGGCAATTAATCTAGAGGTCCACAGCTATTCCACATGTAAAGAATAAAAGACTAGCTGGGCTCTAAATGAGGCACATATCATAACCTGTTCTTCAAGCCCCAGGGATTGTTGAGGAAGACAGAGCTGAAAGATTCTAAGAGCTGGGGGTAGTTGATGTCTTGAGTGAAACAGCCTTTGCCTGACATGGCAGGGCTGTAATTGCTCACAGTGGCTGCAACTGAATGCCCTGTGATAGCTGACTTTAATCAAGGAAGTCTGGTTTCATTCTTGCCCTTCATTAAACATGACATTGATCGCTGAGTCAAAATTAGCAAGAATGTTTGAAACTGAGTGTAAAGGGGAATTTCAATGAAGTTATTAGAGACACAGTTTCACTCCATGTCGCTGTCTGGCTTTAGGACTCACTATATTTCTCAAAATAATGCCAATACTCCTGCTTCAGTTTTCCTAACACTGACAGGCATGAGTCACCACACCCTGATTGGCTTTTCTCTTTCTTTCTTTCTCTCTTTCTTTCTTTCTCTCTCTCTCTTTCTTTCTTTCTTCCTTTCTTTTTTCTTTCTTTCTTTCTTTCTTTCTTCTCCTCTTCCTCCTTCTTCCTTTCTTTTTGTATAGACCTAGATGTCCTGTAACTTACCCTGTAGACAGGCTAGCCTAGAACTCAGCCTTCCTCTACTTCCCAAATGCTAAGATTAAAGGTGTGCATCACCACACCTGGCTTTCACATTTCATTTTTAAAGGTGTAAGTTCTCTTTCTCTTTGTTAATGAAATGTTGTTGCCACTATACATAAAAGAACTTAGAAAGAAATTTTAGCCTAAGAGCAAATTAATATTTTAGCCCCTGTAAGACCAAAACACAAAAAGTACCACTTATGATCTGAACAAGGACACCAAAAAAATGTATCAAACTGGATGGGGAAAGCCCATGAGGCCTCAACCCTACACAAGAACTACAGGCAACTGAGTAAAGCAGGGAGCAGAAGATGTGGCCCTCACCAGGAAAGAGCACACCAATTGGTTGTCTAATGACTGTCATCCCTGAAAACATACATACAAGAAAATTATATGGACTCAACAGATTATATTTAGGAATGTATATGTATTCACATATACATATACAATAACAATTGATGAGAAAATAGGCCATGAATTTGAAGGAGAGTTCGGAGGTGTATATGGGAGGATTTGGAGGGAGAAATGAGAAAGAAGAAATGTTGTGATTAAAATACAATACCAAAAGTAAACAACAAAAAGAACCTTTAGCATCAAAGTAAATTCTAAAGAATTTAGAGTTCTCCAAAATACTTTCAATGATAGCTAAAATTTTGAAAAAAAAATGCCTAGAAAAATAAGGCAGGTAATAGTTTTAGAATTGAGCAAGAAGTAATGGTTCAGGCCAGGCTCTCGGCTCTTCCTTAGCTTAACTCCCAAGAAAGCAAAGAAACATAGGAAGACCATAACTGATGAACGAGAAATGAACAAAGAAAAGAAAAATATATTACATTCAACCTATTATTATTTGGAGACAGATTGCTGTAGAATATTATTTTAAGATATGTTACATTTGTTTATGCTCTGGAACATTTGTTTAATGATGCAAAGATCTGTTGCACTCTTTTATGTTGCATTTGTTTAACTCTGTGAAGCTGTGTTACTTTGCTTGTCTAAAACACCTAATGATCTAATAAAGAGCTAAACAGCGAACAGTGAAGTAGGAGAAAGAATAGGTGGGGCTGGCAGTTAGAGAGAATAAATAGAAGAAGAAATCTGGGGGGAAAAGAAGAAAGAGTAAGGGAACAAGGAGAGGAGAACTCCAGAGGCCAGCTACCCAGCCACCTAGCTACACAGCCAGACATGGAGAAGAAGAAAAGAAAGGGTATACAGAAATAGAGAAAGGTAAACGCTCAGAGACAAAAAATAGACAGGGCTAATTTAAAGTTAAGAAAAGCTGGTAAGAAAAAAGCCAAGCTAAGGCCAGGCATTTATAATAATTAAGAATAAGCCTCCATGTATGATTTATTTGGTAGCTGGTTGGCGCCCCCCCAAAAAAGAGCAAAAGCAAATAACAACAGGTAAAAGGGATTTTTCTTCTCAAATAATATTAGCTAAGATGACTTTAAATAGTTCCTTCTATAAATGTGATTGGCAGAGTAACCGAGCTAAATATGCTCTGTGAAGAATTGTACAGGCCTAAGGAAGTCAATAAATATATTAGATAATGATGATATAAACACCTGACCTACAGTTCTTCACCTTAAGGACTTGCCAAGGAAGAAAGACATGCTCTTTTGTGAGAAAGGGAGTTTGCTCAAGAATCTATTTGGTATATTGTAAGTAAACTACATTTGCAATCCATAAGCACATAGGCTAGAACTCTACTCATTCAGCAGTCTTACCCAGCTGTGGATGCTGTGCACTACAATACCATCTACTGGGCAAGATGTTTCCCCAGGTACAATGGTGGAATGATTGTTTTGGGCTATTCAACCACTTTTTGATTGGATTTGAAGGACACTGCATGTGAATATTTACCTACTTACTATAAACCTGAGCAAAATCCTACGGCTAGTGATGTCACAAGCCAAAATCTGAGAATAAATATTTGCTTAGTGTTTGACCCTATAAGAGACATTTGTATCACCCCCTATAAGACCAGAGAACAAGACAGAAAACAAGTGGAAATATTGTAAGACGTAGAGGATGAAGAAGAATCCTATGAAACATTCTGCTGAATAGGACATGTGGCTGTGGCTACCTACACAAAACCTGCCTCACTACCCCCATAAGATACAATAGTATGAGAGCTAGTTGGGAAGAAGAAAGGGATCTGTAGGAGTGGGTGAGATAAGAGAGGATAATATGAAGTGAATAAGTTTCATAATTCACTGGATACATGTATGAAATTGTCAGAGATTAAAGATAAAAAAGTAGTGTCGAATATTATTTTAAGGTGTGTTACTTTTGTTTATGTTGTATTTGTTTAACTCTGTGAACATAATAATATGTTACTGCACATATCTAAAACACCTGCTGGTCTAATAAAGTACTGAACAGCCAACAATAAGGGAGGAGAGAGAGATAAGTAGGGCTGGCAGGCAGGGAGAATATATGGGAAGAGAGATCTAGGAACAGGAGAAGGAAGGAGTCAGAGAAGGAAGAGGATTCCAGGGGCCATCCAGCTAGTTACACAGCAAGCCACAGAGTAGGAATAAGATTTACAGAAGTAAGAGAATAAGAAAAGCCCAGAGGCAAAAGATAGATGGGATAATTTAGGTTAAGAAAAGCTGACAAGAAACAAGCCAAGCTAAGGCTGGACATTTATAATTAAGAATAAGCCTTTGTGTGTGATTTATTTGGGAGCTGGATTGCAGGCCCCCCAAAGAAGCAAAAACAAACAACAACATTTTGCCATACCAACATGGTGCTCAAATTTCCATAGTGCCTGAGAAATCTTTAAAACATACTGCTCCTTTAAGAATTTCTGCTGGACAGTTTCTGCCTGCTGGTAAGCCCTTGAGCAGCCAGTACATTAAGTAGGAACAAAAAATACTAAGTAAAAATGCCTGCCACAGTGCAAGCATTGGCATTTTAGAGCTCTAGGAAGGTTGAATGCAGTTCCTGGTCAAACAAACCTCCAACCAGCCTCAAGTTTCATGCTTTTAGAGTCTCTGTTGAGAAGTCAGGTGCAATTCTAAGTCTGCCTTTATATGTTACTTTGTCTTTTTCTCTTAAAGCTTTTATTATTCTTTATTTGTTCTGTATGTTTAGTGTTTTGACTAGTATGCAACAAGGGTACTTTCTTCTCAGCTCCAATCTATTTGGTGTTCTGTATGCTACAGAGCTGGGAATAAGACTTGGGGTACTGGATCTTCAGGAGTAGGAGACAGCTGAAATCAGCAGACAGCCTCCCTGCTTCCCTGGCAGGAGTAGCCCTTGAAGATGGGACCTGAATCAAAGCAATAAGTCCAAGGAGGCAGGTTAGAAGTGTAAGATCTGTTAGACCCACAGGATATTGGGGTTGAGGGCAAGGAAAACTGCCAGGGGTATTCTGCTGCAGAGCTGGGGATGAGACTGGGGGGTTGGATCTGGGGTAAGAGAGGGTGAAGATTTGCATGCAGTCAGCCTACCTGGTTCCCTGACAGGTGTGCGTCTCCAGTTTGTAATCAGATTGACAACTAACCAGCACACCATGTGAGACACATTTTGGCTTCTCACCTCCAGAATTATAAAGTAATAAATCTGAGTTTAGAGATGAAGAGATTGCTCAGTGTTTAAGAGCACTTATTCTTGCAGACAACAAAGGGTCAATCCCCAGAACTTACATGGTAGTTCACAATCATCTGTAACTCTAGTTTCAGGGGATCCAATACCCTCTTCTGACTACAGGCACCACTGGTGTACATACATACATGCAAACAACACTGATGCATATATTATAAAATAAATAAATCTATAAAAAAATCAATAAATTCAGGCTGTATTTAACCATTTAAATATGTAATAATTTGTTACAACAGCAGTAGGAAAGTGACACACTAAGAAAAATTGATCTTCCTTCATACAACACAGATTTTCCTTCCTTTCATTGGTTGAGTGTGTCATCTGAATCCTCTACCAATTCTGTGCTGGTCCTAAGTCATGAGCATCTATTTCAGTATTTCTTCATATTGTGAGTTTATGACTTGCTCAAAATAAGTTCTGTTTCTCTGATAGCTTAAAGTCCACATTTATACATAGGATTATAATTGTTAATATAATTTTTATCTCAAATTATTACATTTTCATAATTGCACCATATAATGAAATCACTGTCTTTATTTGAAATATCATCAACATTTTGTCTATAGATACTTGGTATTAGAATGGCTTATTTGTGGATTAATGAGTACTTCTTTTTTGAGTATTCTATTCCTCTAAACCAATGGTTCTCAACCTTCCTAATGATGTGACCTGTTAATTAGAGTTCCTTGTGTTATGGTGACCCCTACTTACAAAATGTTTTATTGTTTCCTAATAACTGTAATTTTGCTACTGCTATGAATCATAGTGTAAATATTTGATACGCAGGATATCTGATATGCATCGTGTGTGAAAAGGTCATTTGACCCACAAAGGGGTCAAGACCCACAGGTTGAAAACCACTGTTCTGATCTATTTTAAAGGAAAGCATTGAATGGGTCATTATGGCTTTTCACTAAAGAGAAAAATTTGGAAGTTGATCTCCAATCTAGTGTATGCCTGTGTCACACAAACAGACATCTTTTATGATTATAATAATTTGAGAATGAACTACGAAATCATGACATTCACTGTGTAAGGTTACATCCAAGGGACTGGAATGAAAAAGGAAATGCTGGAAATGTATCATTTCATTTCCAGAGATGTTCCTGGTACAGTGAAAGTTCAGTAAGCATATGAAGTTTGGGAAAGGGTGCTGTGGGATGCTAAAAAGTTGATTAAAAGTCATGTAATGGCTGAGCAAAAGACAAGGTATTGAAAGAAGGAGCCAAGAGCCAAAGAAACTACAAACAGTCCTTTGGAGACAGCAAACCACTAGAGGTAAGGAACAAGAAAGAAATATTACCATGGCTCATTATCTTGTTCAGATCACCAGAGCATCTATAACTTCCTACACGTGGTCTGTTCTTCTGCTTTGTAGTTCAATGTCTTATCATTGAAACTGAGTCAGCAGCTCAACCTAGAGGAAAACTCCATGGTTCTTTGTCAGAACGTAATACCTCTTCTCATGTCTATACTAATTCCAAGTAGTAAATCTTAGTAATTCTTTAAAAAGGAAGGAATGCAGAATGTAGGTGAAAATAAAAGTCATGAAATAAATACATGATTTAAACTGCTTTTCTACATGCAGCTAAAATTGTAGAAGAGATTGTTATTATTGGGTCAGCCTATATCCTATCATGAGGTCTTTATTTTGGTAAGAACGCTAATGGAATGTTTCTCTAGTTCATAAAACCCTCTTTTAAAGCATTCATGGAAAGTATCCATTACAGAGAATAGAGAAATCTGCACAGAAAAAGAAATATCTTAAGATTCTTTATTTGCTTACCTTGTTCTTTTTTCCTTTTGCCTATACTTACAGAAACAAAATCAGGATTTTCTTACTTAATAGGTTAATAAATCAAGATTGGCTGGCTCACCACAGTCTCATAAGTGTACACACTATCTGGGTGGCCTCACACAGAAGTAAATGGCACATTCAGATGGTATGAATGACCACATACTTCGCACTTTAAGTTGGGAAACTGAAGGTAAATACTTGTGAGTTTTTATTGAAAACTAGGATATTTTCTCAAGTATTATGTTTACCAAGAACTTTGAAGAGTGTTTATAGCAAATATTTTTAGTATGTTCCTCATTTTCAGGGTTTCTTTGAATATATGTGAATTTTGGCATTTTCTAATGTAGCTCGCTACATTAGAAAGCATATATTCTCAATTGTTTTTGTACCACTTGATTTATAACAGTATAATGATAATCAAGCAATATTTTCTTCATCCTTTTTAATCAACCAACAATGAACTTTTTTAGGGGATAAAGGTGTCACAGCTTGGAACAATAGCCTGTGACCTGCAAAATACATGCCCAGTCAAGAAAAACTTTCATCTCATTATAAATACATGTCTTATGTGATTTTAACTAACACATTTACATACACCTTAGTGTGAGTTCAGTTTCTCTATATATTTTTATATCTGACCAGATGGTCATTGATGAAAAATGTTTCCAATTATAAATAATAATTCCATGGGAGTCTAAGTTTGAGTAGCTGTCACATCTATAACCCCTTCTCTAAAGCACCCTCCATTCTATATCAAGTACTTTGCCTTTTCCATCTGAACCACATCTTGGGCCATAACTCAGTTAAGCTCCTAAGCCCAAGGTACCCATTTGTGATCAGATACAAGGAAACCCATGGCTCTGTAAAATGCATGGAGCCCCACATTGGGAGTTTAGAAAATTCTTTATATCAATATTTAAGCGATTCATTTATTTCTCTGATTTTTTTTTTCCTCAAGAACATAGCAAGTCTGGCTAGACTTCACCTAAAATATTTTGATTGTTCACATGCTTCTTCTCCATTGGTAGCATGCTATGTAAGTCACCATGTCCAGGCCATCATCATCTATTCTTTCTATTTGGCTAAGGTCACAGTCTTCTTACCTGATCCCTCTCTGAGTCTCTCCAAATCCATTTTCCATACAGCAGTCAGGATGTATATTTACATGACATGTAAGATTGTGTGTTTCATCTGGTTAAAATTCTTCTGAGATTTTTAATTCCATGTAAATTAAAAATAAAACCTTGTGGTGAGCTACACTTTGCCTGAATCTTTGCACCATACACACACACACACACACACGCACACGCACACGCACACGCACACGCACACATTGTGTTTCATCTATGCTGATCTCTGTGCTCTTTGTCACACAAGCCAGAATCCCTCCTGCGCCATAATCGTTATAAATTCTGTTCCATTTCTCAAGACCAATCTTCTTCCCTCCCTTCATGTAGTATCCAGATCATTCCATCTTTGTCTTTCTTCAGGGTTCAACTCATATTTTTTCATCTTCAAAATGTTTTCCTATAAAGCAGTATTACTCAGTCATCATCTTACCTGTATCAAAATCACCTAAGAATCTTCCAACAACTCTAACTGACATTACTTCAAAACTAAGGAGTGATCTAAAGTGGACCCTTAGCATCAGAATTAAACACAAGCAAACCAAAAACTCTCTGAAAGGAATTGTAATTGCAGCCACATTGCAAGTCACTGATCTGATGAATCCCACAACTGTCTCTTTTCGTTCATGCCCATTTTATTATGCATTATTTCCATCAATTATTTGTCACTTTCATAGTGTACTTTTCTTCTATTAAAATGATAATTCTATGAAAGAAGTAGAATTTTATGTCATTCACTATAGTGACCCCAACTCCTAACAACCAGTAGGTCCATAAGAGGAATGAAAATTTTCAAATCAAGAGACAGGCAAGCAGAGCAAAGGATCTAAAAAACAGCACAGAGAAGGCATCAGATAGAGCACATATA
Source organism: Peromyscus nudipes (assembly GCA_902168325.1). NCBI lineage: Eukaryota > Metazoa > Chordata > Mammalia > Rodentia > Cricetidae > Peromyscus > Peromyscus nudipes. Next base: position 20,778 of record CABHPH010140246.1, read on the forward strand.
GGAAGGGAAAGTCAGGGAGATCTTTTTTTTTTATAAAACAGAGAAGACTAATCTTAAAGATGAATGAGGCATGAGCATAAATCACAGGTCAAAAAATTTGCTCTAAGGCCATTAATTTCTATGAATGAATCTAAATGTTCCTTTCATAAACCCTTAGATGCCTAAGTCATCTCAGTCTTGGTAAACACACTGTCTGCTTTGCTGATATACTGACATTGATTATTTCCTCGTTATATACTAGCACAGTGAAGCCTTATCTCGGACTGGAAGCTTTCTCCTTTCTTTGTTTATTTTTATTCATTTTCTGAGTTTTCTACAACTTGTTTTAATTACATTCACTCTTCCCTCAACTCTTTTAGGATCCTCTTTTGGACTCACCCAACTTCATAGCTTTTTGTTGTTGTTGTTTTTCTATTAAAACAGATTAGTGCTCAAACATTTCTAGATGTGTATTCTTCCATGGTGGAGTGCTCTACTTGTTAAGTTTTCTTAGAGAAAACTGTCTCTTCCTCTCCCGGTGCTAACAATTGCCAATATCTCCATGGCCACGGGTGGGGTTTTTGTGTCCAACTCCCCTCTCCATGTTGGAATTGGACTTTACTTGGACTTGCAGAGGGGTTTTTCATATTATCCCAAGCACTATGTACAGGTGTCCTGCTGTGTCAAGGAGAACTTGACATCCCACACTTTCTTTGTGTGATGGCTCAACCATAAAGCTAGACTTACAACCAAAAGTACCAGAAGCCTTCCATTTTCCTTCAAAGCATTATTAATGGAAATGTACATATATAAATAAGTATATAATTATAATATATTATATTAATTTATCTTCATTAAAATAATATGTTGATGGACCAGCAAGATGTCAGTGGGTAAGGGTACTTGCTGCAAAACCAGACAACTGAGTTCCTTCTTCTGGAACCCACAGAATAGAAAGACAGAAGCAAGTTCCAAAAGTTACCCTCTGGCTTTTATGTGTGTGCTGTACACACACACACACACACACACACACACACACACACACACACACACAGTGGGGAGGCAGATTAGTAAATAACTAAAAGTTAAAATTGGTAAAGAATACTATAAAGAGAGTTTAGCATCATCTTGATGATCTTAGAGTTGTGGACATCAAGTATTTTACTATCTTATATCACCTTAATATGCTTAAGAAATTTTAAACTGCTAGGCGGTAGTGGTGCATGCTTTTAATTCCAGCACTTGGGAGGTAGAGCCAGGCAGATTTCTGTAAGTTCCAGGCTAGGCTGGGCTACAAAGTGAGATCCAGGACAGGCTCCAAAGCCACACAGCAAAAGCCTGTCTCAAAAAAAAAAAAAGAAGGAAGGAAGGAAGGAAGGCAGGAAGAAAGGAAGGAAAGAAGAAAGGAAGGAAGGAAGGAAGGAAGGAAGGAAGGAAGGAAGGAAGGAAGGAAGGAAAGAAAGAAGCAGAAAAATTAAAATACAGGAAACAGAATTTTCAAGTTTCCTGTCCCTGCTTCTCTTCAGTCTGTAGGAATTATGATTTAATTGGCCTAGATGTGGCTAGGATATTAGATCAGTTTGTTTCCTGGATTTCTTTTAACTGTCTCTTTTTGGTTCCTGAGTGATTCTAATATATACCTCATGTTAAAATACATAAATGTTTAATGGAAGAAATTTGAAATGACTTAAAATATCTACCTATTTTTAGGGATGATCTTTCAGTCAGCCTTGACTTTTCTACTTGATCTGTCTCCAGTTAATTTTCCTTGCTTCATTCCCACTGAAATTGCCAACACACATTAAACGTTCCTATTTAATGGACCCTCAATTTTCTAATCTTTCTGTAGCACTCAAGTGTTGAATACTGGAGCTGAAAGTGCTCCTTAAAAATAGTCTTATAAAGTCCTCCTTCTTTTACTAGCAAAAATTTGAGACAGGGAAGTGGCTGGAACTGAAAAAAAATGATACCACAAAGCAAGACAGCTTGGAGTTCCAAGCACACTGAGCTGAAGGAAACAGGGAAGGCCTCAGGAACAACTCTCTAGATCTTCTCTCATTCCTTGTTTTTCCACAAAAGGGCATCATAGAAATCAGAACTCCTCACTGTCTTGGCTGTTCATACGTACTACAACCCTCATCCCCCAAAGCATTACCAAACCTAAAAAGGTCACTCTTTCTCTCCTTTGAAGACCCTCAGTCCAGAGGGCTCCCATCCCACGCTCAGGGGAAAGGCCTGCCACATCGAGAGATGAAAAGGAATCTGAGAAGAAGCCTTGGTGGGTTTCTCTCCTCAGTCTAAAACTATTTGGCTGTACCTTCTACACTACTGTCAATTCTTCATTAAACCTAAAGACTAAAAATAGTTTTCTCTGAAATGTGTCTCCATTTCTGAAAGCTTCAATGATGTAAATTGTCCAAGAATAAATACACAAACATACACATGCATGTTTGTATGTATAACTAAGATGTACGCAGTAAGACACCATCTGGTTAACATCATATACTGTGGTTCATTAACAATGGACTCATGGCCAAGAGCACTGAACCTCATGAATATTCTCACAGCACTTGAGTTTTCCCTCTTGGGCACATCACAACTTTTTATACTCAGGTGTATCAGTGGGAAATTCAATTCTATGCTTGTATTCAAAGTAGGAAAGTCAGCTGCGCATCGTATAATCCCTGAACTCAGTATATGCTTATTAAAGATGTCTGTAAAAACACACATTAATCAAAGTTATGTCCTAATTAGATGACAAAAATTTAACTGAAGCCTTACAGAGCCTAGCCCTTATTTAGGACGCAGAAATAGTCTGATGCAGGCTAATTCTGAGATAAAAGTGACACAGTGAAAAAATAACAAAACTGACCATATTTGAGAGTCAATCCAAAGCGTAAGTCAAGTTCAACCAATGAGCACTTGGAAGCAAGAAAAGATTAGAGGAGCTATATGCCATTAAAGACAGGATTATCATCAGCCGAGTGGTGGTGCTACACGCCTTTAATCCCAGCACTTGGGAGGCAGAGGCAGGCAGATCTCTGTGAGTTCAAGGCCAGCCTGGTCTACAGTGAGATCCAGGAAAGGTGCAAAGCTACACAGAGAAACCCTGTCTTGAAAAACAAACAAACAAACAAATAAAAAAAGACAGGATTATCAGTGAGCATTGGGGGGACTTTTCAAGCTCAAGATGATATAATGATATTTCCTTTTATATCTTTAATGTACCTTCTAATAAAGATAGATAGTTATATCTCTATATAGATATATAGTTCTATATATATAGTTATATAGTTTTATATATACATATATAATGGATAGATAGATAGATGATAGATGAAGAGATATAGAAAGATGATAGATAGATGATGTATAGAGATTATATAAATGACTATATATATATGTATATATACATTCACACACATATACATGGGGGGATTAAATTACACATCTGCCTAAACTAAAACCCAGCTTGTTTACATTTATTTCACAAAAGATATGAGTAAGAGATTTAAAAGTGCATAATGCTTCCTACCAATAGACTTCTACACATTCTGCCAGATAGTTATCACCAGGAATCATGAGTGTCAAAGCCAGGATCCATGACTGTGACTAAACAGGTTCTACAAGTATCAAGCTTGTTATCTTTTCAATACTTTACCACACATCAAAGTATTTTGTCTACTTTAGATAGTTTTCAACACTTACTTTATCTGAAATACAAATTGCTTACAACTTTTAATTCAATGACTAATCACATTAGATGCAGTCACTGAAAGCCTACTCTGCATCAGGTTCTGGGAAAAGTTCTAGAGATACAGAGGGACAGAACAGATCCATTCCTAAGCTCAGAGCCATCACAAGCCAAGGAAGACAGTGTCAGTCAAGGGAAAGCTGAGCCTCCCTTGAGTTAGGGAAACTTTCTACTCTGATTGTTTTTGAACTGGTATGTATTGGGCGCTTGTCATGCAAGGATTCTCCCAAACCTGTGTCATGGAGATTCACACCAAATCCTCAGGAATGTCCTGTCACCAGAATCATCTGAGCCCATTATAATTCTCTTCATCTATATATGAATACTACAGATGGGTTTTTTTCCTCTTGTGAACTCTGAATAATACCAAATGGGAGTAAAAATTATACATATAATGGAGAGACTGAAAGAGATAACATTCTCAGAAGAAAGAAAGATTTGAAATAAGCTAATATCAGTAAACGTACTTATTGCTCAGTGCATCCAACTCTGTTGTAACTTCCCTTCCTGTTATCACATTTAACCTGCACACGAAGAATGGTTCCAGATTTTACCTCGAAGGACAAATGAGGAACACTGAGCCATAGAAAGTCTAAGCTATACAGTTGGAATGGGAAGATCCACAGTGCACAGGTGAGCTGTCTGTCTTCCCATCATGGACTCTGACCACGCCCCTGACCAGGACTCTATTTCCTGACAAGATTGGGGGTGTGGGGGAGAGAAACACCAGCACCTGTAAAGGTCCTGCATGTAAACTCAAGTTTCTTTCCTTTCGTAAGAACAAGAACCAAAGAAGAACATGCTCTCTAAAAGTGACAAGAGTGGATTATTACTTTAAAAGAGCTAATTCCTAAAAAGGAAATAAAATGTTGGAAAGCTAAAGATGGGCGCATTTTTATGAAATATTTCTCTCTTAATCATTTTATCTGGACATCGAAGAACAATTTAAATCACTCTCTAGAATATTAAAAATAGAATCTCCAACCCCTATAAGCTTTAAACTCATCCATTATAGAACAATCATGGTGCCACTCCTCGAACATGGTCACTTAGAGAAGCAAAGATAAGGAATTGCCACATGAGAGTCTAAGGGAAGATGGGAGATCTGCAGGGAAAAGAGGAGGCTTTGGGGGCCCAGGAGCCTCCATGTCAGGCAGCACATCAGCGATACTAGAGGACAATGTCAGCTATGAGAGATGGAAAGGAGAAAGAAGGCATCACACAGTGAAACTGCTGTGTTGATAAGTCACTTTTATGACTGGAGTGAGCCAACATTAACTCAATCTGTTATTTGGAGATTCGAAAGCTGTGATTATGTTGTTGTCTAAACTGCTCCAGAATGCATTTGAAGGCCACACATGCAGCATGAGGCCACATGGAGTAAGACTTAGCCAAGGAAATGTTTAGTTTCTGGGGCTCAGTGTACAGCCATTGAGCACAGAAAATCAAGTAATAGCTTGAGTCCAAGTTTAGCAAAAGCATAAAGTTAGAGTTTATTGAAATGGTTTGAAAAGTTCTATTTTTTTATTTCAAATTCACAAAGAATTATCTGTGATTCTCCAAATTTTTTTAGTGATGTCAATGTTTAGAACCCACAACAAAGTCTTTCATATGGGAGAAAAACATTATAAAAATGCCTACAGGTTGCATGTTGCTTCCAGTTCATTTTCCTAGTAAAGGGTGCTAGCTAGATATTATTACTGAGCCTTCAATCTGATTTGTTAGAATTTATCCTACTTAAGTAAGGACATGTTTGTTCGTGACTTCCCAGAAATCACAGAAGGGTACCAAGGAAGAAACTGGTTAACTTCCGAAGACTGCCACTCCCGTGCCATGAGGAGATGTACAAAATCTAGGATGGATCTCTCTAAGGTCTTCCCGAGATAAGACTTCCAGCACTTCCTTAGTCCAATGCCTCCATGTTGCTGGTGCTCCATCCACAGTTCTACGTCTGGTAGGGTGTGTGTATGTTCCTCAATAGCTCATTGACAGAGAGCACAGAAAAAGCCTGAAGTCACAGTCATGCCTCCCAAGTGCTTTACTTTGGTTTTTAGCCTGTATTATATATATCTCATGGAAACTTCCACACAGACAGAGAATACAGTTTCCAGGACAAAGAGCTATCAAGAATCATCTCATCTAAAACAGGATGTTTGAGCAAAAACAACACCTTCTCACTTAGCAAATATGTCTTTCCAAGGCAATACATATGAATAGACTTTAAAATGTAAAAGTGGGTATTTCTATATATAATACACATGTACATATTTTTATCTTAAAGTTCATTTTGAATATATTTCTGCATCATATTTCAACTACTCTGCACAAATCAAACTCAGCTAGTTTTTAATGGATTTTTAATCACTCTTCTAGCCCTCTTAGGATTTGCTGTTACATCAAACAGATTGTATTTGACTTTTCCTTCTACCCTGGACCTAAACCAATGAAAGGTTTTTTGTTTAAGGCTTGTTTTATTTAAAATTGTATGTCCCTGTATGGGTATGTACACATGAGTGCAGGCGCCTGCCAAAGCCGAAGGCAGTGGCCCTGGCATTATAAGCTGTTGTGAGCCACCCAACATGGGTGCTTACTGATATCCAGTCCTTTGAAAGAGCCATCTCTTCTGGCCCAGCCTAGGAAGTTTCTAATTTATATTTTACACCACTAGTTGGTTATTCAGAACATATATCACAAAATAAATAGTTACACGTCACATAGATTTGTGTGTTTTCTCACAGAATGAAGAAAAAGAAGTCTAAGATGGAAAACAGTTGTTTTCTGGAAAACTCATTAAAAACTTTGAACAATACAAGTGTCCTTTTTTTCAACTACAGAATGGAATTTATTTCTTTTTGAGAATTGTTTTACTTTGAAAACAGAATATAAACCCAGTCGAAGAAGGAGCCAGGAACATGAATAGACAATTCAAGAGAAGGAAATGCTTTTAAACATGGAAATATGTTCAATTTTATAGCAATAAAAAGGACTAAAAGAAAAGCCTTGTTTTCATAAATTAATCTTCCAAGGTTTAAACCGGCTCTTACAGTACTTTCTGAAGAAAGAAGAAAATGAAACACATCTATGTTAACTGTGCTATAAATCAGTTGAAATTTGAGGCAAATTGTTTGTTTTCTAATAGTTATGGGGTTCCTTATCTATCTTCTTTATCACTCTCCTGCCAAATGTATAGTTTAAAAGTATTTCCTTCCCATCTGTGGGCTGCATTTTCAATTTATCTGTTCTTTCCTCCACTGTGTAAAATCATTTAATGCAGTCCCATTTGTTTATTTTTCATTAAGTTGTGGTTACATGTTCAGGTCTCTATTTTGGTCACTGTCATAGTTTTCAAGTGTGAATGAAAATTATAAAACAGTGGTTCTCAACCTTTGAGTCTTAACCCCTTTGGAGGGTCAAACAACCCTTTCACAGGGGTTGCCCAACACCATCAGAAAACACATATATTTACATTACAATTCATGACAGTAGCAAAATTACAGAAGTAGCAATGAAAATAATCTTATGGTTGGGGGTCACCACAACATGAGGAACTGTATTGAAGGGTCACAGCATTAGGAAGGTTGAGAACCACTGCTTTAAAGTGTCTTTTTATTCTGTTACATAATGCAACAGCAGAAACCCAACTCACTAAAAGAACAGTCTCTGCTCACACAGGATTTACCAGCAGCATGTCCAGTAGCTCAGCCTGTTCCACTGGTAGACTCAGACTCCTGTGAGTTTGAATTCCAGTACAAAACACATAAAAAGTGTTTCTAATAATGATTCAGTTTGCAGGGCAGTGTGGTTTCAGCCACATAGGAACCATGTGAACTTAACTACAGGAAAGAGCTGGAACTGGAGAGCAGACCAGAAGCCTGATGTCCTGCTGACGGTGTCATTTCTGTAGCTAGTCCCTCTCAGTGTGACTGCAGTCCATGGCACTTCTTTTTCTGACATGAATTCCTATTGAAAAACTATATTTTAACTAGCATTATAATTTTTCACTAATGCTTGTATAGGCATCTTCCCCTTTTCTCTTAATTATGCTCTTTAGAAAAGATTCTTTCCATTCTGTAGTCTTTTATTTCTTTCTTAAATTTAATGGCCGAGACAGTCAACATTGCAAAATTGTTCCTTTATTTTTGCTTTTGTTATTTTGCTAATGGTCCCAAACTCACTTTTCCTTTCATAATATTTGCTTAAAACATGTCTTTATTCGCCTATAAGTATATATGCATTATATACATATTCTGATGTAGAGTCATGTATGAAGTATTCTGAAAACCTGAAGTCTTAAAAATATTCATTAGGAAAGAAACTAAGAAATAATTTGCTGCATGCAAAGGTCATAGCAATTTCTAGCTTCCTTGCAGAAAGCCGTCAGAAGATTAATTAGATGGCTTGTTAAATTCTAACTGTTTCTATTTTGTGTTGCTTAGTAAAATGATAATATTTAATTTTTCTGTCACAGTGACTAATAGATCCTAAGCAGTCAAGTGTTGCAAATCAAAAACAAAGCTCCAAGTGTCTCCAAGTATATCCCAGCAATATATGTTTACATGAAAAACATTACTATCATTTTTTACTTAAATATGTACTAAGTTTTGGAATATATAAATCATAAGTTTTAGTTCATGATAATTATTCCTTCAAAGCTCTATGTTTTAGGATATGTGGTCCAGGGGCCAATAAAGAAAAGTAGTGTCACTTAAACGTGCACAGTGTTGTGTGTAAGTCCTGTATGTTGTTAGAAAAGACAGTCTTCAGTGTGTCCACATTGGAATACGTCTCCCTAGGAATGCCAATAGATGCAAGACTTTCTCAGTACAAAATAATTTTCAAGTCTGAAGTCGGATGAGAAGGAAATCTCTCCCCCTCCCGACGAGGACACTGGGAAAATTTGTCCACTAACAGAAAATGTGGCTCTCAAGCCCAAAGCCCTTTATTCGTTTCAAACTCTCTGTGCACATAGCATCTACGAGCAACCTGGATCCTCTGAGTAGTGCCCTCCCCTCAGCCAGGACTTGGGAACCAACTGAAGCTGAGTACACATGCCACTTGGTGTGCCACTGGTAAAAAGTCTTTGGTCTCTGTCCCAGGAGTCTCCTGCAATCAGCCAACCTTTGTGGAACAGTAAGGATGCTGTTCACTCATCACCTTACAGTGAGGATGAAATTGAACCCCAGCCAGAGAGACAAAGAAACTGAGACAGACAGAGACGGAGAGAGACTCAGATTTCATCTCAAAACAATTTCTAAGGTAAATATTCCAACTATTTTTCATACCTAAAGAAACTAAAACAAGGGATGGAGAGCTAGCTAGGTAAGAGCACTGGCTGCTCTTGCAGAGGACCAGGGTTCCAATCCTAGCATCCACATGAGGTACCTCTCAACTGTTTGTGACTCCAGTTCCAGGGGACCTGATACTCTTCTCTGGCCTCCACAGGCACTGGTACACACATGACACACATACATACAGGCACTCACACGTACACATAAAATAAAATGAACAAAATATTTTTTAAAAAGAAAGAAACTAAAACATAGAAAAGATTCTTTCATGCCATCTGTTAAAGACAAGAGTGCAGACTGAACCCAGGCAGGACCCAGCTGAGTTCATGATCTTAATACTGTGTTTTTCACTGCTTAGGAAATGTAAACTGTCAGTTTCTTTGTGTTTTTAAAGACTTTAAACTCCACTGTGGGGTACAACATGTGTGAGTACTTTGCCTGCTTGTAGGCATGTGTACTGGTTATGTACCTGACACCCTCAGAGGCCAGAAGAGGGTGCTGGATCCCCCGGAACTAGAGTTAGGGATGGCAGGAGCAGCAAGTGCTCTTAAGCCTTTGCCTTCTCTCCTTTGTTCTTCTAAAGAACAGCCCCAGTGACTGCTGTTCTTTGGAAGCAAAGTCCAAGCCAACTCCACCATGAAGCACAGACAAAAATAGTACCTCGTTCTCACATGGTTTTCCCGTAGAATCATGATGATGTAGCTTGTTCCATGCTATCCTTTCTTAAATTATGAACTGAGTATATGAAAATATTTGTACTCCACTGAATGTTGTGCTAAATACGTGTCTGTTAGGGACTATTCCAACAATGCTCTCATTGTTTAAAACATTTCAGTGTTTATCCTCTGATAGCCAAGCCCCTTTAGCCTAGAAAACTGGCCTTTTCATTTTATACTTTCTTCTTGCTTTACCAAGCAAGCAAATCATTGCCAGCCAGCCTAGTAAGAAAAGGTGGAAAACATTATATATCAGAGACTTACAGCAATAGTAATACCCACACCGCTTCCTGAAGTTGCAGCCAATAATAATTACAAAGACCTCTTCAGTAACCAAAAGAGCAGCGGTGGTTTTTGCTAGGGAAGGACTGTCCTAGACTTCATCAGTGTGCCTGCCGTTTCTCCCGGGTCAGCAGAGTTAAATTTACCAATGCTGTACAGCTCCTTTCTATGTGAACTCTGTGTGTGTGTGTGTGTGTGTGTGTGTGTGTGTGTGTGTGTGTGTGTGTGTAGCCACTGCCACTGTCAAGCACATCTTCAGATGAAAATCTAGTTAGAGCACATGTGTGTAAGTAACCCTAACCACTGCCTCGCTCAGACGGCTGTGGGAAGACAATATGCTTCTACTTCAGCCAGTTTCAATCTGGGGACGCCAGTCCTTGCCAGCTTTTAAGTAATCTCCAGCTCTTCAGAAGCCGAAAGAGCCGCAAGCCGTCAAAACCTGTAGTAACAGCTACTGTGTTTTCCATAAAACTTTACCAAATAAAATCTAGCAAACCTTCCTCTGCTTCTGAATTTCCAAAACAAGGTGTCAGTCTTATATTTCTTTTAATTGACTTAAGCAATTACAGAAAGAGCTGAATGGTTTTGCTACAATTAATGTATCATAATTGGATTTTATACCTCTTTTATTTTCATCTGCTTTTATTCAGAGTGAGTCCTGGCACTTCTCTGCCCTCACACTGCTTAGCAACTTCTGCCTTGTATTTCCCTGCTGTTATATTTCCTGGTTTTAACAGCCTCCACAGCATTCTGTCTCCTCACTAGGAAGCAAGCTTCACAAGACCAGAGTTCTTGCCTTCCTCCACAGGTTGTTCCTCACTAGAGTAAGGTATGTCGTGTGGGTGATTTACTTACTTCATAATGTCTTGGTTCACATAAGTTGAATGTACCATGTCAAAAAGTGAGCTGTAACCTTACACCAGGAGCACATGACTGATGCCCTTGAATTTCTATGTGTATATTATAATGCTCATTAAATCCCCCTGAATGGTAGAGCACTCCCCAAATGGGAATTTTGCTCTGGGGAAAGGGAAAGACAAATGTGCTCTGCCAGCAAACATCTGGAATTGAGATGCACGACAAGCCATCCAGGAGGTTACAAGAACTCAGAACCATCCTCATAGTAGATTTAAAACTCCTAAAACACAGTTTAGTGCACAGATTCAGTTTTTTCACTCTTTCTCTTACACATGCATCTAAAACAAATTGTAGTTGATACGTTATATGATCAAATCATAAAGTTTTAGAACCTCAGAACTGGCTGAGACCAACCTCAGTGCGATGTCACAGTGTCTGCTAGAGCGGCTCCTTAGATCTTCAAAGGCTAAGTTTGGGGCTCAAGCACCATCTTAAGAGTTTTAGCAAATTGAAACCAGAAAAAATCTTATAAATGCTACTGTTAGTTTTAAAATAAACTCATAGATCTGCACAAACAATAAAAACTGAAAAAAAAATCAGATCAATGCCCAGAAAAAAATTGCCTAAATTACCCGCTTAACCATTGCAGGAAGGAAAATTGGCCACTCCACCAAAAAAAAAAAAAAATTCTAAACATCGCATTAGTTCAATTTAGAACCAAAATTATATATTCTCAATAAACTAAAACATTCTTGCCCCAATTTACATATCAGTTAGTAACACAGGGTGAGCCAAGGGAGCCAGAAACATGGCTATTCAAAAATGAACTCCCAACTTTTATTTCAGAAAATTCCAACTTGAGGCTCTGATTCAGACCCAGATGTGAATCTGGAGATCTGTTAGCATAGGAACAAGCCTCCCCTCGCTCCTTTGGTGTCTCAGATGCAGAGAGGCTGCAGAGGGGCCAAATTGAAGAGTGGAATCCCACAGTCATGATGGTTCTCTATTTCAACATACAGTTAGAACGAATACCCTCAGCTATTTTTCTTATTAAAACAAATGCTATAAGGTGACAGACATAGATGTATTGATCACAATAAGCTGATGTCACTGTGATTTCAACTATCTGTATAGTGAGGTTATCAAATGCCTCAGTGTGCATTGAACCCATACTAGGCTCAGTTCAGGGCCCTGTGGACTTGTGTTACCATTTTCCCTTTTCCAAAGGTTTATAGTCGTCCAATTTGTTTGTATTTCCTTTTCCTTATGATGCCATTCTACTGGGTATTTGGACTTGTGACAAGCCTCAACTACTCTTTGAAGTGTAGCCATCTTTCATTTGCCTAGCATATATAAGCCAGTTAAGAAACTCAATTGTGTTATCAGGGATCCAGATATTTTGTACCTGTCTGCAAAGATGTTTGGCTAAATGTCAGGAACAGTTACTAATAATACACAAGCATAATTTCAAGAGGAAGCTGCAATGGAACTTTCCTCAGATTAATGACAACAGACTTTTTCCTGTTGCTTCATTGGCCCTGGGTATATGGTTTTTCCAAGAGTAGTTACATGGTTCATATTATATTCATTTTCTAAGGAAAATAATATTTCTTTAGAATTTGTTAATAAAATTATATCACTTACCCTTCACTCATGTAGACCTTTCTACTATTTGTGAAAAAAAATCTGCATGAGAGAAGGAAAAAGAAATAACTTATTCAAATGAAGCTACTAAAGTTATTATTTTTATTACATTACCCATGCTATTTATATAAAAGTTAATTCTAACAAAGTAACTTCATAAGATAGCTGGATTTCAAAAAATGGTTATATGGTTTAAAAATAACCTTTAATCTCTGAAATGCTTCTAATTCTGACTGGTTGCCTTGGGTAGTAACATGCCCTGAGAAAGCTATTTGAACAGGCACTGGTATTTTCTAAAATTTACAAAATTTTCTGACTTTATTAAGACATAATGATCTTGTTGACATTTCTGTCTTTTCACAAATTCAGTGAGATAAAAATTAAGCCAAGATAAGAGTTCCTGAATGACATATTATGAATAAAAACAATACGTGAAATTGTTTCTGTATAAACAAAAATTGAGAAAATATTCATAGAAGGTTTAAAATAAGTACTAACAATAGTAGATGTATGTAGTAGGACAGGCCCATAGGGTTGAGGAAATTGGCTCAGACAAGTTGCTAGGGTATGCACATAACATATTCCTTGAGAGCCAACCTGGAGTCTGCCTGAGGGCCTAGCAACAGGAGCTGTCAGAGTTCCTGATCCATGTCAGAGTTCCTGCTTGTGCCCAGCCAATAAGGGACAATCACACAGACTGGGTGCTGGGAGGAGGGTATATAGGGCTTTCCCTCTTATTGAATAAATGAGTTTGTTATTTGCTTTCAACGGACTCCCAGTGTCTGTGCCGTTGATGCCGCACCTTCTCACCCACTCCCCCAAGGGAGCTGTTAGAATTCAAGCAACAGGTGTGGTATGAATGATTCTGTAGCTGGAAGTTTCTGCAGTCCCACTTGGCCCCTTGGTCCTGAAGCTACTTATAAAATAATCATTCAGAGGCTTATATTAATTCCCAACTGTATGGCCTATGGTAGGCTTCTTGCTAGCTAGCTCTTTCATCTTAAATTAACCTATAACTACTAATGTATGTATTGCCATGTGTTCCATGGCTTTACCTGCGTCCCATTACATATTGCTCCTTGGACATGGTTTGGCATCTCCTCCCACTCTCCTTTCTCCTCTCACTATCTCTCTTGGATTTTCCTGCCTGGCTCCATCCTGCCCTGCCATAGGCTAATGCAACTTTATTTACTAACCAATGGGAGAGACACATATTCACAGCACACAGAAAGATATCCCACAGCATGACTCCTCCAAAACGTATGTTGACTTTGTCATTGTAGGATGATGCAATGGTGGATCTTTCTCAACTGACTCTGTCATGAAGGGATCATTGCCATCACTAAGGTCTGTCAGCCAATAAGGGTTCCTGTGAAAAGAATGGGTTCTGGCCCATTTCTCCACCTTGCATGTGTACACTTTGCCTTTGTCATGTTAGGGTGCAGCAATAAAACCCTCACCAGACACAGTCTTCACTCCTGGGTTTCCCAACCTATCTGCTTTTTATAATTTCCCCAGTGTAAGACAGTATAACAAGAAAAAAAACAAAGAGACTAGCAGGTTCAAGAAAATAATTGTTCAAGAAAAATAACTGCAGAAGGAATTCAGAAATGCAGAAATAGATGAGATCCAAAGGCAAAAAGTAAATTAAAACATATACAGATATAAATTAACCTCACCTTAGATTGATATTGTTCTGAAACTGAAATCTGAAATGATCTAAAACTCTAATACATCATCATGACGCTTGATTGGTGAACACAAGTTGTGTTTCATGAACATACTATGAACAAGAATTCATGGATAGAAACTGTGTCTGCAAAGACTGACGGGCTAACTGAAACTACACTGCTGTGGAGACATGTGGAGACATGGGATGTTGCAGGTCCATAGGCTAATGACCTTATCTGTGACTATCTCCCTGAACAGCCCTTCCTTGCCAACGTCTGTGTCAGAACTAACATCCTATCATTTCTAGATAAAAACTTTTGGAATCTATCAACTTAGCAAAGCCCTACACTCCACCAACCCCAAAGCTAAGAATGTCATCAGATGGTGGATGAGGAACTATAGAAAAGATTCTCCCATCTTGCCTCTCTGATGTATCCACCAAATCATTTTGAATTTGCCTCAATTTATGTTTTCTTTGCTCTATAAACTATAATATTTCATGAAACTGCTTCTTCACTGGTATATGAAATTTGGGTAACCTAAATCTGTGTTCCCAGAATATGATCACTCAAAATGGCTCCAGAATAACATATCTCATATGCCATTTAAGATGAGAGCTGCATTTTTTTTTTGTGTTGACAATACTTAATTACAATATCCTCTAAAATCACCTTTAGGCTAAGTGTGGAAGAGCTATGCTACCCACAAAAGAATGTTATGTCTAGACTAGGGCCCAACCCCCAAGACATCTCACAATATGTATGTAAGGATTCCAAAGAAAGAATACACTCAAAATCTGCAACGTTTCTGGCCCAAAGCTAACTTATACTAAACTTAAATATTAAATTTTAAAACGCATGCAAAAACAGTGGAAGAGTAAAAGGAATGCAAGGTTGTAGCATATGTAACAGCACCAGAATATCACACAGCTTTGTCTCGTTGAAACATAATGCAGGTCACATATGAAATTTTCAATTTTACAGAGACTGTTTTATAAAAAGTAAAACTAAATAAGTAAAATCAACTATAAGGTACTTTATTTAACCAAAGAATCTGCATCAGATTCTCTAGAAATAGAGACTGAGAGAGGGATGTGGACACTCATGTTTTACCAAAGGAAGCAGGCTATGATGGGGGAAGAGTTGAGCTAGGATTGGTCCACGGGTGAAAGCAGCCTCTGTGGATCCTAGGGAACAAGAAACATACATTGCTTCAGAGCTGGCCCTGCCTCTCTCACTCTGCCATTCTTCTCTTCCATCACTTATTCATCCATTCCTACTGACTATTGAGATTAAGAGTATGATATTCTGCTTTGTTCCTTTTTGGCTAAGGGCAATTCTCCAGAAGAGCACTGATGAAAAATGACACTAACACTCTTGGGGGCTGGAGTACAAGGGCACATGCCAGCTGAAGGGCTTCTGGCCAGGGAATCCACTTGTGTTATCATACCTAATAATTTTAAAAGTTCATTTTACCACTTACAAACTTCAGTGTGTGTGTGTAAATACAGTGATAAAGGCAAAGGTTTCTAGCAATTTCCATGACTTATTTGTGTTTACTCCTGAATTGTTCAATTCAGTAGCTACAACCATGAGTGGCATCTAGATTTGAAATGTGCCAGTTGAAATTGAAGTTTACTCTTATAACTAATTTCCAAGCTTAGTACAAAAAGCACATCTTATTATTGATTCAAGGGAAAGCAAAAAGAGAAAAGGTAACCTAAACAAGTGAAACATATATACATGTAAATAATATTATGGATAGAAACTTTAAGACATTAAAATGGAAGTCATTTAAATGTAGTTATTGGATGATGAATAATGTGAGAATGAAGAACTTGCTCTTTATTAAGGGCCACAGCAAGTGCCTTGTTCCTGCAGCAGATAACACACCAGTCTCATAAGAGGCTGCATAGACATTACTTGCACACACTAAATGGAAGAAGGCTGGTTTTGAGACACTAGGGCCAGGTAAGATCCAGTGTTAAGGAAAGAAGCATTCCTAAATCAGAAAAGGAAACTCTCATGATAATAAAAGAATCCAAACACAAGAAAGATATAAAATGTCCAAGATAGTATGGACTAAATAATACAATTTTATAATACATGAAACAAAATGTGAGAAATTTTAAAAAATAATCTGTAAATCCGTAAAGTGATACAGTTTAACTTTTTGTGTGGCTATTGACAATCTAATCAACACAAGTAACAAAATAAAAATACTTTGAAAGTATGTCACAGAGCCACAGAACTCATCATTTTGCCAGTGGTGTGCTGAACATTGCAAAAGTAGACCACATGTCAACCACTCTTTAAAAAAAATCTGATACTACATCTTTTCAAATATATTGTATGATCCTAGTAAAAGAGCAGAAATTAATACTTACAAGATTAATGTAGTCATCCAATGCCTGAAATTGCATAAGCACTTTTTGATAGTTAATGAGTCAAGTGATACAAATGTATACTAAATGATATGAACTAAACCTATTTCAATATGATGTCTGAAATGTGTGAGTTAGCTCTTATTCTCAGGAGGTATCAAATTTAAATTCACACATTAAAAAAGAGAAAAGCCTGAAGAGTCAGTTGTTTGGGTATTCATTCCAAGAAGCTAGGAAAAGATTCAATACAAGAAAGAATAAGAAGAAAAAACAAAATATAAGAATAAATAATGAGGAAAATGACTAAATAAATGAATTTTAAAATTTACAATGAAAATGTTTCAATATCAAATTTGATAATTATTAATACACAAAATTACAAATTTTTCCTTGTTTTTATTTTATTTTTGAAATTATAATTACATCACTTTTCCCTTCCCCTTTCTCCCTCCAAACCTTCCCATATACCCCTCCCTGTTTTCTTTCAAATTCATGGTCCCTTTATTCATTAATTGTTGTTAAATTCATATATATATATATACATACATGTATATATGTACAAATATGTATGTATATTTATATATTATGTATATATGTGTGTGTTCCTAAATATAACCTGCTCAATCTGTATAGTATTACTCATATGTATGCTTTCAGTGCTGATTGTTTGGTATTAGATAGCCAGTTGTTGTCAAAATGTAACAAATTTTTAAGAGATCATATATCTCTTTTCACATATACGAAGATCTAATCTACTGGAAGTCAATAGAGGCTCATTGGGTGAGGAGAAAACATAAGAATTGCTTGTTTTGGCCGGGCGGTGGTGGCGCACGCCTTTAATCCCAGCACTCAGGAGGCAGAGGCAGGCAGATCTCTGAGTTCGAGGCCAGCCTGGTCTCCAAAGCGAGTTCCAGGAAAGGCGCAAAGCTACACAGAGAAACCCTGTCTCAAACCAAAAAAAAAAAAAAAAAGAATTGCTTGTTTCTGTTGAAACAACTGGGTCAAAGATGAATGTGGTTCCAGACGCACCACATTACATCACCTTGGGTTGTATCAAATTTATCCTTACTAAGCACCACAAACATCTTGTGGTTGATTACTTTAACCCACATTACAACACAGAAACATTTGAAATCTGAGTGAAGTGTTTGGTTTAACCTAGAACTTTACCACTCAGTTTATTCACACAGAAAAGAGATAAGAACGTATTCAAGAAAATACAAACTGCTTGGGTTTTTATTTATCAAGCTATTTCTCCCTCAAAACCAGCAAAATGGTCTGATACAATAGCTTTACTGCAAAAATAAAAAGATTCTTCTCACACACTCTTTCTCCTCTTCTTTGCCTCCTCTCTCTCTTTTCTCTCTCTTTCTCTCTCTCTGTTCTCTCCTTCCGACTCTTTCAAAACAAAATTAATTTTATAACACTAAATAAAGCAAAAGAACTGGCATTTCATTAGCAGGAAGGAAGGTAGACAATGGGCTCTGCATCAAAGCACAATTGGTAAAATGATGTCTGCCTACAAACAGGGTAGAACTCTGGTGTGGATCAAAATGGGCAGTTGAGCTCATTTTTCTCTGAGGCACAAGAGATATTAACGTTACTAAAACAATAGGTCATCCCTGAGAATAAGGCCACAATAGAAACCCACCCTAAGTGTTGATATAATAAATTTTCTTAAATACAGATTTTTTTTTTAATGTTAAAAATCTCTGGAAGGATTTTGTTGTTGGTTTTTACATGGGTAGATGGTTCTGTGAGCTAAATGCTAAACAATGATCTTCAGTCACAACAAACCTTGATCAACTTTCCAGATATCCAAGTAGCAAGTCAGTCCAATAAACATTTATCTTGTATAGACAAAGTGCATTGCTATAAATATGTCTATGTGTTTATCTTCTAAACTAAGAAAAATAAGAAAAAAATACATTTCATATTTGATTCATGTTTTATCATTTTCAACATTTTTATTTCATCATGTTAATGCAAGATTTTTCCATCTGATATATTCCTTCTGCCTAAATAAGTTATTTTACATAATTTTTATTCAATATGTAATGTGAATGCTATAGACAGAATATAGGCAGATGTAAACATAGAGACCTACAACACCTGAGCACTTTGAAAAATGACACCATCTTAACTTGCATAAATGCAGAAACTAGCCACTAGTAAAGGAGAAATTTTCACTATTTTAATTCTGGTTACTGCTGGATTAAAGCAAAAACTTTTTATTGCCAATCATGCTTCTTTCATTGTACTTTTCTGGTTATGTTTTTTCTCTTGTTTTCATGTATTTTTTTGGCATCTCCTTTCTCAGAAGGTTAGTGTAGTACTAAAGGAGATACACATTATAAAGGTGATGAACAGGTTTTCAAACATTACTAAATATAAAGAAATGTCCAAAAGACAATTCTACCTTTTGAAAGTATGTATTTATTTGTGTGTAATACATATGCTGAGATTTAAAAAGAAGAACATATAACAACTGTTGGCATAGATGAGGGATAAGGGGAGCACTTGCTCACTTTTGATCATAACGTAATACAACCATCATGGAAACCAGTGTTTGTGTGTGGTAGCGGTAGGGATCCAGACCAACCCAAGACTTTCTCAGAGGCTCTGATGAAAGGAAGAAGGGAACTTGAGTTCTGAGTCCTTGCCCAGGGGTGAACTTGGCAAGGGCAGTCTAGAGCTGGAGCCAGCACCTCAGAGGAGTTGAGGTTGTGTCTTCCAAAAACCTGACTTTCCCCCCTGAGCACTGGTTTTCAGTCCCAGTCCTTAGGCAGCTGTATCTGAGGTATGTTGTGATCTCTTTATCAACATTGTTGACTTTACTCTCTTCTGACCTTGGCTGTTTCCCCTTGCAAATAGTAATGTGTGTGTGTGTGTGTGTGTGTGTGTGTGTGTGTGTGTGTGTCTTCTTTAATTTTTATCCCTGGCTCTCCCACTCCACACCTTGCTGTTCGGGACCCTTACTCCTATGGATCAGGTCAAGTGTGGAGTTTCAAGAAAAAAAAATAGATTTGCCACATGATATGGCTATACCATACACAAGCATATTCCCAAAGGACATTATATCCCACCCAAGAGATATTTATTCATTCTTGTTCATTGCTGCTCTGTTCACAATACCCATGACATGAAAACAGCCGATGTCCATCAACTGGTGCCAGTGAAAACATGGTACATATACACAATGGAATATTGTTCTGTTGTAAAAAGAAATGAAATGATGAGATTTTCAGGTAAGCAGATGAGTCTGAAAACAGTCATTCTGTGTGAGATAACACAGACTGAAAAAGATAAGTGCCACATATTCTCTTTCATGTGTGAATGCTCGCTTTGAATTTTTAGATAGGTGTGTTTAAGCTAGAGTACCCACAGAAATTAAGGAACTAATGGAACCACAGTGGAGACAGACTTCGGGGGAAGGAGAATAAAAAGCAGGTATATAAAGGAAGATGAGAAGAACGGGAAAGGAAGTGTTAAATGGGGTGGGGGTGAGAGAACAGGGTAGAGGAGGATGAATGAGGAATAATAACTATTAATGCTAAAGATCTTTGAAAATGTCATGTAGACACTTCTTACTGTGGTAGCTTCCTAAAATACATATACATACTCGTATATGAAAGGAGTTAAAGTGTTGTTAGCCTATAACCAGAGGACTATGCCTCCCCTGACACCATAGGCTATCAAATAAATAGCCAAGTTTCAGAAGCTCAAGCCAGTTCACTTCCTGTTGCCTGCCAGTCTGGACGTAGAACTCTCAGCTCCTTCTCCAGTACCATGTCTGCCTGTACACTACCATGCTGCCTGCCATGATGATAGTGGACTAAACCTCTGAAACTATTAGACAGCCCCAATTTAATTTTTTCTTTATAAGAGTTTTCATGGCCATGGTATCTCCTCACAGCAATAGAAACCACCACCACCACCCCCAATAAAACAGAGGATGAATGTGATCAAAACATATTATATGCATATATGAAATTCTTAAACAAAAATTTTTAAAAAAGGAAATTTTTACATATACTATTAAATTTAGATTGGCTAACAAAACAAAATATAACTCTAATCTGTGTTTATAGAAAATAAATGAACTCAAAAAGGTATTTGTTAAGATAAGATGAAAGATAAAGATTAAATAAATTACAGGAATAATATTTATTGTAGATAAGGAAAATCGAGGCCCCCAAACACAAAATTAGTCCAGGAGGTAGGAACAGGACTAATCAGGGATATGACCACCATTTGTGACCTGATATCAAAAAGAGAATGCCCAAGAGTGAGATAGGTCTGTGGGAACTAAGGAAGGAATGTCAAAAGGCTGAAACCAGGAATCAGGCAAGAGAGCTTGCATCCTCTATTCCCGCATCCAGCTCTAGCCCTTTCACTTAGCACTCCTTGACGCCCAAGGTCAGCTTATCACACCAGCTACGATCTGCTCACTCCTGTCCTGTACCTCTATTTTTTCCTCACTCCCTATTCTTTCCCTAATTTCTTCTCCAAAAATTTCCTGTATGGACTAGTTTACAAGGTCCTACAACTCAGATTCTGAGAGATCAATCTGTTTATGTTACCTAACTCTACTTCATCTCTCTTTTCAGTCTACTTTCATCTAAAATCGCCTTACGCCCTGTCCTTTGGTCCTTTGTGTTTCCCCCTCTACTTCTCTATAAAACCAGTATCAGTCACTACTCTTACTCTGATTTTTTTCTTTTTCCATTCACAAGTCACAATAAATAATGTATTAGTGTCCACTAAATTAAAGGCACTAAATCAGTGCCTTTTAGTTTCTATCATTATATTCTTATATTGGGTTTGTCCTATGACAGTGATTACTATTTCAGACAGCTTAGCAGAAGAAAACAGCACTCATTTTTACTATAACATAATTTCTATCGAACATTCCACTGAAAGAATAAAGGTGGTTTAATTCTTTTTTAATTACTCAATGACTTAATCCCAAATGTTCAAATCCCAACACACACACACACACACACACACACACACACTTACAGAAATAAAAACAAAAAATGAAAAGCCAAAGCAACATGACTCCTAAAAATATGAGCAGTCCAGCAGTCATGACTAAGAGTAGATTAAATGCAATCTTGCATAAAGAATCCGGGAATACAATCAAGGAGAGAGAAGACTAATTCTATGAGCAAGGGGCATCAAGATCAAACCTACAGAGACAACCAAACCAAACTACTAGGAACTCATGAAATTTAGATCAACAGCTGTGGAGCCTGTATGGGACTGGACTGGGCTCTCCGCATAGCGAGACAGTTGTGTGGCATGATCTGCTTAAGGGGCGCCCTGGTGGTAGAATCAGAATCCATCCGTGGTGCATGAACAGGCCTTTTGGAGCCCACTCCAATGATGGGACACCTCACACAGCCTTGGGGCGGGGGAGAGGCTTGGACCTGACTCTACTAAATGTACTTACCCATGGGAGGCCTTACCTTCTTGTGGGAGGGAATGGGGGGTGGATTGGGAGGGAGAGGCTGTGGGGTGGGAGGAGGGAAGAGGGGAATATTTGGTATGTGAAATGAATAAAAAAACTTTTTCTTAAAAAAAGAATTCAAAATAGTAATTATAAATACATTGAGATAATTCAAAAAACACACAAATATAATACTAAATGAATTCCATGAGAACACAAACATAAATAAAATATGTAAGTTGATATAGAATATGCAAATATAATTCAATAAAGATATAGAAATACTGAAGGAAAAAAAACAAACGAACTGAAATAGTGGAAAGTCTGGCCCATAGAACATATGAAGAGAACAGAATATCAGGTCTTAGAGAAAAGGGAGAAGAGTTAGAAAACTCAGCTAAAGACAAAGGAAACTAAGTTTTTAAAGCACTAATGGAACTTGTGAGATCTGTGGAGCACTGTGAAAAGACAAAGTCTACAAACTACAGACATAGAAGAAAAATTCATGCTAAAGATGTAAAACACATTTCCAGTAAGATTAGAACAGAAATTTCCTACATCTAAAAAAGAACTATCTGTCTAGGTTCAGGAATCACCAAATAGAAATGTCATAAAATTATACTTTAAAAAATAAAGAACCAAACTTTCTGAGAAACCACCATACTGATTTCCAAAGTGGCTGTACAAGTTTGCACTCCCACCAACAGTTGAGGAGTGTTCCCCTTGCTCCACATCCTCTCCAATATAAGCTGTCTTCAGTGTTTTTGATCTTAGCCATTCTGACAGATGTAAGATGGTATCTCAGAGTCAAAATTTTGACTTACATTTCCTTGATGACTAAGAATGTTGAGCAATTCTTTAAATGTCTTTCAGCCATTTGAAATTCTTCTGTTAAGAATTCTCTGTTTAGTTCTGTAGCCCATTTTTTTAATTGGGTTATTTGGTATTTTGCTGTCTAGTTTCTTGAGTTCTTTATATATTTTAGAAATCAGCCCTCTGTCAGATGTGGGATTGGTGAAGATCTTTTCCCATTCTGTAGGCTGCAGTTTTATCTTATTGGTCATGTCCTTTGCCTTGCAGAAGTTTTTCAGTTTCAGGAGGTCCCATTTATTGTTGCTCTCAGGGTCTGTGCTAGTGGTGTTATATTCAGGAAGTTGTCTCCTGTGTCAATGTGTTCAAATCTACTTCCCACCATTTCTTCTATCAGTTTCAAGAACATGGGAGACCTGCCCCTTTCTGAATGGAGACAGGGGAGGAGAGGAAAGGGAGGGGAGTAAACCAGAAGTGGCAGGTTGGAGGGAGGCAGATGTATGGAAAGAATTTAGAGAAGAGGATGGAGGGGAAACTGCAGTCAGGATGTAAAATAAATGAGAATGAAAAAAATGTTATTTAAATAAAATTTTAAGAAAAAATAGTAAAAGAAAAAAAGGAACCCTTCCTACATCATATTAAACAGACCAAAGAAATACAGTGAATGCTACAAGAGAAAAGACCAAGTTATATTAAGGCAAGTCAAGCTGTATGAAAGGATTAGCAATTGATTGGCCCACAGGAACTTTAAAGTCAAAGCAGCAAAGAAGGGTGTATTCCCAGTTGAAAGGCTGTGGCTGCCAAGCCTGACTGGGTATAGAGCCAGCAAGACTACCTGTCAGAATTGAATGGAAAAAGGGAAATTTTCTATGATGAAATCAGGTAAAGAAATTCATGACACTAAGTCAGCATTGCAGAAGGTCAGGAGAAAATCTTTCAGGCTGAAGAGATACATAAATACATCCAGGCAGATACATGAAAGAATAAACTTGAGATATTTGATAATTCACCTAGCAATTATTGTAAAATAACTGGCAAATTGCATTTGCCTACAGAGCTAGAGACTAATTCACAATTTCTAGATAGAAAATTTGATATAAAATAAACTATATGGTCGAAAGCAAGACTGCCCGGGTTAAGCCCTGAATTTTACTGTGTATTAGCTCTACAATCTTGTACAAGTGATCCTGTATCCCTGTGTTTCCATTTCCTATTTATTTGGTTCATATAAAGAATAAAGATAGATGTCTATAAGAAATATGATGCTTGGTGTGTATTTCAAGGACATTTAGTTATGACCATGATGTTTTAAACTATAGGCTTTTTAAAGCCATTTTCTTAGAAAACTTTTAGTCGAATATTTAAGAAATCTCCCCTTGTGGCTGGAAGATAGAACAGTGGTCAAGAGAACTCACTGATCTTCCAGAGGACATAAGGCTGGCTTTTAACACATACATGGTGGCCTCTATATGCACAAGATGCAAATAAACTAAAGCAGACGAACACTAACACACATAAACAAAGACATTTGAAAAAGAAAGAAACCTCCTTATAATGTCTCATTCTAATGATCAGCCATTAATCAGCTTAATCTTTCTCCATCTTTAAGGAGATACATATAATCAAATTCAACTGTCAATACCCAAGTGTGTAGAAATAGCAAAAGGGCAATCTATACAGAAACAAAAAAATGGTGAAAATTTCGGCCAACTGGCAAACAGTAGATCCACCTAAAAGATCAGCCACTCCTCAGATCCAGCCTAAAATTTCCATGGCTGAATGCAAGGCCAAAACTTGTTAGGGTGTATAACTATTCAGAAAGAAGCCAAAAAACTGGATTTTTATGGTCAATTTTCCAATTTGTAAATGTTGTCAACTAAAGTAAAACAGAAGGGAAAGGGATAGAGACACAGGCAAGTAGCTCAATGCTAGTATGCTGGCATAGCATGTGCCAAGCCCTGGTTCAGCAACACACACACACACACACACACACACACACACACACACACACGCACACGCACACGTACGCACACGCACACGTGCACACACACGTGCACACACACACGTGCACATACACACACGCACACACGTGCACACACACACGTGCACATACACACACGCACACACATGCACACGCACATGCACACGCGCACACACACGTGCACACACACACGTACATACACACACAAACACACAATTAAGAAAGAGAAAAGCACAATTTGTTGATGATTTTGGGCTAAGACACATATTTGAGACAAATTTTATCTACAGCTGCCAATTTGCTAGCTTTGAGGAAAAACATTAAATGTAAGAAATGTGTGTGTCCATTGATGAAAAGAAAAGTGTGGAAGCAAATTGTGTCATTCTATCACACACCAGATGTGCACATAATTTTCCAAAAACAGAATTATGAATGATTTCTTAAAATTAAAATGAAGGAAAACTCTGTGTCTTTAAAAATAGCTAAAACATAAACCATTTCCAATGGATGTTACTACTGTTTATCCCACAATATAAAAGTACTTGCCCATAGTGGAAAAGAGAGGCTGTATCTATTGATATTTGTTGCTTTACTTGGAATCCTGAGGAGAGACTGCTATGCCTAGGACTCTGAAAAACTGAAGCAAGCTGCCTAAAGGGGGCTTCCTGTCAATTTCTGCTGGATGTTTTGAAAACACAAAGTGATGGTGTTTTATTATCCATAATCTATCTATCATCTATCTGGCTATCTATTTATTTATCATCTGTGTCTACCATCTATCTATCTATCATCTGTCTATTTACTATGTATTATGTCCTTGTCTTGCTATGTGTTTAATAATCTCTTTCAAAACTGAAAGTTTGGCTACTTGTAGATCATTCTTTGCACCTTACAGAAGATTAGAACCTGGCGAGCACTATCTACACATTTTCAAAATAAATAATGGCTTTGGTTCAACTAAAACTTTAATCAATACTTGCTTAATGCATGCACTTTAAAAATATCACACACACACACACACACACACACACACACACACTATGAAAGATACCCTATGTTATAAAGTCTCAACTCAAAGGACCTAATCCATTCCAGTGCTTTAAGCCTGACTGTGCAGGAAGTCATTCATCCCTAGTGGCCCTGGGCAGAGAAGAGCATTTCCTTATCATCAAGAAGCTCCTGGCTCTATGATGGACTTTAACAACACTAAAAAGTTGCATCTTTGATTCTGGGCAAACTCCTCCACTCTAGGCAGAAACACCTTTGAACCCTAAAAGAAATAGTTTTACCAGAGAATGTTAAGATGTTCTGTGTGCTCTCCTTTCTCTCTCTTCCCACCCCAAACCCCACCCTGTGGGTCTTAGGATCAGGGCCTCGTGCGTGTGGGGCAAGCACACTACCACTGACTTTACCAGCCCAAGATCTTTCAGATCCTCGAGCAGTCTGCATCCCTTTATACTAGAGAGAACAGGGAAAAGACAGGGCTCAAAGGAGTGGACTTGGCTGAAAGAAAGAGCAAAAGCTGCACATGGGGCTTCCATTTTCAGTGGTTTATTTAATTTCAACTAGAAAAATCACTGCATGTTAGGATGTAAGAACAGCACAAATGATTGTATAATAATAAAATGATTTTTTTAATAATGAAATGATTTTTCTTCTATTGCCTCCTTACTCTTCTTCCTAAGACTACCACAGATATCTATGCATGTCTATCTCCCTATGTCCATGTGACATATTCATGTCTACCTCCCTATGTCCATGTGACATATATATGTCTACCTCCCTATGTCCATGTGACATATGCATGTCTACCTCCCTATGTCCATGTGACATATGTATGTCTACCTCCCTATGTCCATGTGACATATG